>JACFYI010003656.1:1094852-1112599 GCA_014898755.1 Handroanthus guayacan
ATCACTAAAGGGAAAGCATAATCCACACTATAATTTGTCAAGAATCTCTCCCTCACCAATATGAGATGAATAAAGATCAAAACACCTGGCTAACAATAGGATATGTTTTGTAATTTTTCAAACCCCATAAATATTTTCATAAATAGGTCAAACTCGAGGAATGTTTGAGATAAATATATCTTAAAATTTATCTATTACAATCAAGATGCTAATGTTAAGAGTTTTGATGACAGATAGCTGTTGATTTTGCGACGAGGCAAATATTTAGTGGTGATCTTGAGAATGCGCCGTTGAAGATAAGTGATATGTTTAGGGACTTAGTAGATGGCTTAATGTCGTTTCCCATCAATATTCCTGGTACTGCACACCACAAATGTATGCAGGTAAACCAAATACATTAATATTTCATATTTTATACTATTAATAGTGGTGATTGAAGGCCTACAAAGATTAACGAAAAATTGTGTAATTTTTATTTAGTTCATTGTTCTTGTTTGAAACGTGATTCGACATGAAAGATTGTGATAGACTTTTTTAATTGGGTTACTAGTGAAAGAGTTTTTTAAGAAAAAAAAAATAAGTGTAGGGTATAAATATAAACATATAAAAAAGAAATATAATTATAAAACAATGTATATAACATTGTTAATAAATATACTTTATAATTTATAATTATTTTCATCGTGTTAATGTATTTTGAAATTATCACATCACTTGTTTCTATTTTAAATGGCACCAAATGGAAGGGTGGAAGAGACCAGTGGGTCATTGGCGTTTGGAGCCCCGATAAGGACTCGCTTTTCGTCTCACTCAATTAATAAATTAATTATTTTTTTTTAATGATATGTATTATTTGGGACATTTTTTAATTTGATTTGGGACAAATTGAAAAATATCCCTAACTTAATGGAGAAGATTGAAATTTCAATTGGGGCAGTGTTTGGAGCCCCACGGACTCGCTTTTCGTTCCACTCAATTAATTAATTAATTAATTTTTTTAACAATACGCATTGTTTAGGACACTTTTTAATTTGATTTGGGACAACTTGGAAAATATCCCTAAATTAAGGGTGATGATTGAAATTTCAATGGGGGCAGGTCAGTGCCACTGTTACATTGCCCACCTTATCACTACATTTCCTCTCCAGCTAAGAGGAGGGAATGGTAATTTATGGTTGTTGCAATTTGTCAACACAATTATGATTATTTAAATTTTTTCTATTCCAAATAATGTTTCATCTCCTATTTCTTGCCCTTAAATACATGCCACGTGTACTGTATTTATTACTAAATATTTTTATAAGGGAATATTTAATACACGTGGCATGTATTTAAAGGCATGGAATAGAAGATGAAACACCACTTGGAATAGGGAATCTCGTCCCTTTTAAAAGGGCCCATTATTTTAAGATTTAAAAGAATGTAATATTCGCTATAATCTCGGTGCTAATTTTATAAAGATCCGTCACCTTATTCACACATATCATGATATCATGCAGATTCACAAGAAAGTTAGGGAAATGATGAGTGACGTCGTGAGGAAAAGGTTGGCCGAGTCAAAAAGGATTCATGCTGATCTTCTTGATCATATTATCGAAGATAGGAGTACCCAGTCATTCTTGAATGAGGACTTCATAGTTCAACTAATGTTTGGACTATTGTTTGTAACTTCTGAGACTATCTCCACCGCATTGGCTTTAGCTTTCAAGTTACTAGCAGAATATCCATTAGTGTTAGAAGAATTAACTGTAAGTACATATCATAACTGACCAATTTTAGCACCTATAATGTTTGCATGATAAATGGCCACAACCCTAATGCTAATCCTACACTCGTCAGGCCGAGCACGAAGCGATCTTGAAGAAGAGAGAAAGCTCGAATTCCGCCCTCACATGGAATGAGTACAAATCAATGACATTTACCCTCCAGGTTTGATAAATAAATAAGATTTTCTAGTTGCATTATATTGATTTGATTAATATATACCTTTTTCTAACTAGAACTTTGTTAAAAACTATAGGTAATTAATGAAGTTCTGAGACTGGGAAGTGTAACTCCGGGGTTCTTTCGTAGAGCATTGAAAGATATCCCAGTCAACGGTATGATCATTGAGAATTAAATTATCAATAGATCTTTTTTTATCTGATTTTTTCACTTTTTGTTTTGCCTGTTTAATGGCTAAAATACTCCAAATTATTAGTGAGCAAGGAAAACTACTCCCAAACATTAGCATGATTTTTAATATAATCTTAAGAAACTAATCCTAACTTAACTGCAGGCTACACAATTCCAAAAGGATGGGTGATAATGATTGCTGCAGCTGCTCTTCACCTAAATCCTGACCAATTTGAGGATCCCCTTAAATTCAACCCTTGGCGCTGGAAGGTGAAAATTTCTATATTTTGTCCTTTATAATTATAAGTTTGTGGTTTTTCATTAAATAAAGTATATGTTCGGATAGTGTTTGACTGAAATTAAGGTCATTTTTTCTTAATCAATATTTTTTTTTGGGTAATTCTTCATCATTTTTTTTTATCAGGTAAGAATTTGGCTTTTTGTCTTTTCAAGACGAATTTGCTTCATAGTGGTGCTTACGGTTAATGATAATCATCTCCAAAAAACGACGACAATTTTTTGGAGATAGCAATACTATAAATTTCTAGAAACAGCGAATTTCAAAATACATTGAACTATCTGTATCACAATACATTACAATATTTTGATGGATGGAGAACCCATCTCTTTTGCAGCACTAATATGCTATTGCATTCTGATTGATATGAAATTCACATGTTACTGCATAGGAATGCATTTCAATGAGATGCACTGACTTAAAGGAATCTATTTGTAATTGTTGAACATATCATGTTTGAATGGGCATAACTATTGTTAATAGGACAAACATATCTATTAGAGTACACAGTCACAAAATCGACAATTGCATGTCCCAAAAAGTCACGTTTGTCTTCAAGTACAATCACGTTTCCTCTTTCAACCATTTCTCATTCACGTGATCAATTAAACATATTAGCATAATCAATCATCTACCCACAATGCAGATTACAATAATTAAAAGTAGTTTCTTAAATATGAAAATTTGAAATTCACTTTTTTAATTGATCAAAGTGGTTTGAATTGCAATATAGGAACTTCAACCAAGTGTGGTATCTAAGTGTTTCATGCCATTTGGATCTGGTATGAAGCAATGTGCTGGTGCAGAATACAGTAGAGTACTTCTGGCTACCTTTTTGCATGTCTTGGTCACAAAGTATAGGTAATTTTTATTTTGTTGTATTTTATTTTTTGTGAACAATTACATTAGTTTCATTATACAAATGTTTAAGAATGATTATAATTAGTAAATAATCTTGATTTGGTTTTTTCTTGCAGATGGGCTTTAGTTAAGGGGGGCAAAATTGTCAGGTCACCTATCCTGAAATTCCCAAATGGATTTCACTTCAAAATTTCAGAGAGAAAAAATAACTGAAAGTTGCTATTTTCAGTGTTTGTTTGGTTAAATAAAGTTGATGTTGTCAAATTAGTGGTTGTAAGCTTATAGAATAAACTCTGTATCAAGACTTGTTATGCATTTTGTGTTTCATGGAAAATATGTCTCAATAAAGTGTTTGGTAAATTTTATGAAAAGGAACTTATGAGCTACTTAAAATATTATTAGAACGCTATTATTTAAATATATGTTATTTCTTTTAAATGAACGAGATATGAAAATACGGAAATAGAAAACTATGATGATTTCAAATGTATTAATAAAATGGGGTAATGTAAAATCAGTTGCAGGCAAAGAATGTGGAGGAGAGATTGTAGCTGTAATGGGTAATATTGAAAGATCATTGGAACAGGATGGTGTTTGGTAAATTTTCTGTGAAAGAGCTTATAAGCTCTCAAATTATAAGAAGGTGTTTGGGCGAGCTTATAAGCTCTCAAAAATTGAGAGCCAAAATGATGTAAAGTATTTAATAATTTTCTTGAAAAAATAGCTTATAAGCTTTATTAATATGCCCCCATCTGTTACGTTTTCTAGAAAGCATAAAAAGTTTCTAATTTATTTTAAAGATCTTAATATGCATATTTTTTAATTTTAGCCTATCACTATTCTACAAATTCTTATACAAAATTATATATAACAATCATATTCAATCATTATGATTACAAGCATTATCGAATAACTTTTATAATTATAAGTATATATGAAACTATTATTAAATTATAATTCCTCCCTACATTCTGCAAAATAGTAATTAATTTGATACACACACACACAAAGAAAAAATTATCTTCCCAAAATATAACAAAAATTACTTAACTTTTCAAAAGAATTTACAGCTATCATCAAAATATAAACAAACATTTATCATGTTTACCTATGTTTATATCTACTTATAGCTTATTCTTTACTATTGAATATAATAACATTGCACTATATTAAGATATTAAAATAGAATCTAACATCGTATGTTACAAACATCTTATGAGGTACATGAGGTTATAAGATGTTTTAGATAAGTTCAAACAAATGCCCTCTTAATCCATGATCGTATTTATATTAGCATAGGAAAAAATGAAGAACTAAGAAAAAGAAAAAAAAAATGCAAAACTAAGAAAAGGAAAACATGCAATAAATTTTTAATGGGAAAAAAATAAATAATTAAGGGAAAAATCGTTCACGGTGGGACTCGAACCCACAATCTCCCGCTCCGGAGGCGAGCGCCTTATCCATTAGGCCACGCGAACTTGACGCTGCGATTTCTGCCTAGCTTCCTTTTGTACGTAATATGGTTATCATTTTCGCCTCCAGATAAAGTGAGCACAGAAGAACGGCTCATCGTCAACATTCATCAGCAAGCAAAACCCCAAAAAACCCTAACTGAAACTTCCAAAATTGTTTTCTGTTTGTTAGCTCAAAACAATGGCGTTGTCTATAACCCAATGCCCCAAAACATCTAAATTACCTTCGAGTAATTATTTTCTCAAAGGCATTTCTCTTCCAATTCGACCTACATGTATCAGGTAATGCTTTAGTTTTTTTCCTTTGGTTGATGATGTCCTTATTTTAATTTGATTAAATTTTGTGGTTTTCTGTCTGTTTTTCAGTATTAAATTCTGGGTTTTGATTTCTTCAGATTTTCCAGATTACCTCCAATGAGCACCAGAAGGGTGGTTTGTGCGGCATTTTCTGCTGCCGGAAATTCTGGTTCAAACAGAGACTTCAACCCTTATGAGGTACTTTTACCGGTTCCATGTTTGTATATTTTGACCTTTTATGAATTCTTGGTTGTTGATTTCATATTTCTTTTCCAGGTTCTTGGTGTTAATCCCGTTGAGGGATTTGACATGGTGAAGGCGGCTTACACTAAAAAGCGAAAGGATGCTGAGAGGAGAGGTGATGAAGCTACTGTGGCTCAAGTACGGAAATTATGCCCTTATCTTCTGGTTTATCTATTGTTGTACAGTATAATGTATGTGCTTAATTTTGGTATCATTGCGGTTAAATGTGTTTATTTTCAGTTGGAAAAAGCATATGATAAGATAATGATGTCTCAGTTGACACAACGGAAGAAGGGTGAGACATTTGGTTCTTTTCGGGTATGTAAGAATTTTATTTTGTTGGTACTTTGCTTTGAACATTGGAATTGGATGATAAATAGTGTAATGTATACCATTTTACCGGACATTTTCTATGCTTGGTCAAGGTTTATGTTGCCTAAATATTGTATGAGTATGATGATATGACATCTCCTGCTGATGTTATTAGTCGATCACAGTTTTGGTTCGGAGATCCTCCGCTTTAATCTAGTTGGGTGAAGGCTCAACCAGAATTAAGACACCCCTATGCACTTTTTCTCTCGTTTGTTGTATTGCATGGTAACTGAGTACTATGATGTCCTGGTACATATTATGAGTTTGTTCATTTCATTTTCGCATGCACCTATGTTGATAAAGGAACAGATAAAGAAACATTTGTGATGCACCCATGTCTGCTAGTCTTAACCAATGACCTTTTAGCAACTTTTGTATCAAATTAAAAATTTAATGCTTTTATACCGCTATATATCTAAAGAACTTTTGTCGTATTTTGTTTGGTTATAAGACCTTTTTGAGAAAATAGCCTTATACTCGTGACCATTTCCCCTATCATTCGTTTCTGTTTTTTGTTCAACTATCTCTGTGATGTTTAATCAATTGTGTTTTATGTGAAGCTCAGGTTTCAAAAGATATAAAGTATGCAGATAAGCAGCCGGTTGTCCCGTGGGGCCCAAGGTATGTGTTTCGATCAATGGATTACTGATGAGTAGCTTTGGACATTAAGTTTGTTGCAAGTAAATTTCTGAGATTATTTTATTTTTTTTTTTTTGGTAAAAAAAAGGAAAAAAAAAAAAAGAAAATTTCCAGGGTCAAGTTATGATACTTATTTGATACATGGTTCAGGTTTTCCAAATCCGAGGTCAAAGATATTCGAATCAACATGGCAATATCAGCTGTGTTTGTAAGTGGACAAATTACTTTAAATTTAATTCATCTTCTCCATTAGGATTTTTTCTGGTCTTCGAGGATGGACATGAGGAGGAAGAAGAACAATAGGTTGATTTATTTTGCAGTATGCTATGAGTAACATTAACTTTTTAGGTGAGCAAGAAAATATGATTGCTTGAGAACACAAAGAAAATAATAACAATATTCCTGTGCCTTAAACGTGGTCGTTGCACTGAATAAAAATAAAAAAATAAAAGTATCATGTGGTGTATCTCAGCACGGTATATAAATAGGAAACTGGGGGATGGAGATTTCATATTGATGTGGGGGCTCTTACACGGTGTAGATGTGTATTATTCGTTCCCTTTGTTTTCTGTAGACGGCTTGGATTCTTGTCCAGGGTAATGCTGATTATAAGCCTCTGCAATTTTTGGCCTTCGCATTTGTTTATCGGATTTTTGAGAAGTTAAAGGCATCCGAGCCGCCTGCATCTCCCACATTTACGGTAATTATGAGAGGAAATTGATGATTCTTTTCAATAGTCAATTGCTTTTTCTTCGAGAAATAGACTATATATTTTCGATATTACAGTGTTATTTCCATTTAAGTGATCTTTTCACCTGGTCTTTGCTGCAGGAAGATGATGAGGATGAAGGACGAATGTTGCGAATGGGCAAAAGGCTACTTCGATCTCTTGCACTGGCTTTTGGCTGTGTAGCTGTTGCCTCTTTGGTATGCTGAACAATTTCATTTTTGTGTGTTTGCCAGAGCTTTGCCTTTTAAAGAAGTGAAAAGTTGTAGAAAACGTTGAGAAAGCTGGCCTGAAAGTTGAGAGTGTTTGAAAATATTAGTTCAAAACTATCCAAAAGCTGCAGCAGTTGGGTGAATTTGCTTCTAACTTTTAGCTTTTTCCAAAAAGCAGAAGAACCACTTCCAAACACTCCAAAACAGCTAAAATTAAGCTAAAAGCTAAAAACCACTTTTTATGCAACAGCCCCTTGATGTTATGATGAGATATTTTCTAGCCAGCAACAATTCACTTTCTTGCGTTGCAATTTTATTTGTAACACGGTCGCCTTCTAGTTCTGGCTAGGTTGTGTCCGTTTCGGCCTTTTTCCTATTCATAGGTTGACTGCTCATAATTCCGCAATGCAGTTATTATGGACAAATGTTGAACTGCGTGTATATGATTTGGTTCAATTCAGTTTCCTGACATTCTCTGTATTATCAAATTGCAGGGGTACACTGGTATGCTAAACGTGATCGAACTTGCAGGCGGTTATATACCCGTCTTCTTGTACAACAACCAGGTAATACCCGTCATGCACCAACCATAAAATAAAGGGTTAACTATAGTTACCTCCCATCCGATATAGTGTAATGTAATTACAGACTATAGCTGTACCCCTTTTAAAATTACAAAAACCTCCTCTCTAAGTATACATGCCTTCCCCTCTATACATGCCTTCCCCTTCCAGTAGGGTTTTGAATAGAAATTACTAACGTTGTCTAAAAATTATGTTGATTTTCCCAAGTTACTCTTAACCCTGTTGTTGGATGTTCCATAGTAGTGTAGCAAATTCAGAGGGATGTTTTTGTGAAATTTGTAAAGGGGATGGTATTAAGATAATTTCATGGTGATCATATGCAGGAGATGTTATAAAGTTTTTTGTAGTTATGATGTCCTATTG
The DNA here is from genome assembly GCA_014898755.1 of Handroanthus guayacan. NCBI lineage: Eukaryota > Viridiplantae > Streptophyta > Magnoliopsida > Lamiales > Bignoniaceae > Handroanthus > Handroanthus guayacan. The sequence goes on from JACFYI010003656.1 coordinate 1,103,036, forward strand.
ATCTCCACGTAGCAACGTACATTTTCTTTTCTTAAAATCTTACAACGTGTACAATAGTCTTTACGTACCTTGTGTATTTAATTACAGTATCTGTGAAGGGGGGTTACTGTAAGTAATCATAAAATAAATAAGTCATAATCACCTCAACATCCCCCGAGGTTGACCTAATTACAATAACACCCTTGTGATTTAAAAAATTATAATAACACCTTATGTCGACTGTCGTCAGTTTTATACTGATCAGTGATAGCTATCATCTGGAAGTTTACGGAAGACCCTCCTATGGTTTGGGAAATCATAACACCACCATTGCACTAAAAGTTTCATTGTAATTTCCCAAACTACAGCTATACTCTAATAATTTCTTGCTAACTATTATTTTATTTTATTTTATTTTATTTTATTGATAAATTAAGTTCTTGCTAACTTGATATAAAAGGATGTTATTATAATTTTCCAAACCATGAATGTTTTATTGTATGGATGACTATGAAGTCAATGTACCCATTTATGTGTGTTCCAGGAATTGCTCGTAACTGCAGCATCGGCAGTCATGCTTTATGTTATGGCTTCGTACTACCGATGACCTTGGGATACTTGGTTGATAACTTTGCTGCATTTGGCATTCACTAAGACCATCAAATTTTGTGATATTGAGGTATGTTAAATGGTTTTAGTGTTAGGAAAAAGAGAGATCAAAATTGTTGATTGTATATGAGTTGAATTTTTGGGATTTTTTGACTGTTTGTAAGGCCATGAAAGCCTGATCTGTAACTCTATGGTGTTATTTTTTGGGACACAACTTGAAATCAGGGGAGGAAATAATATTATGCCATATTGTTCCCTATGGAGGCCGAGCTGCTCTAGCTACATTGTTATTATCCGTTGTAATGTTGTAAGAAAGGCATGTTGAGCAAAATTTTGAAAGAGGAAAAGGATAATTACCTAGGGGCTTTTGAGGTTAGGTTTAATTACAGAATTATTTCCTATGATTTGTGAAACTATAATAACTTTTCCTAATTCTAGTTTAGGTCACAACAAATTTAATCATGTATAATATTATAAGTGGACCATCTTAATTGGGGTTCCAGTTGTAGTGTTTCTATCAATATGTTAATATTAGTATTATACAAATTTTATTAAGTTTTATGTTAGTTGAGTGTAATGGTAAATATTCAAATTCTAGGAGGTGATAATTATGTTAAACCTTAAGAGACGTTGATGTAATCATTTTAAAAAAATGTTCAAGTTTTTGAAAACGTCGAACTAGCTTATAAATCTTCACTCCACAGCCTAATTCATTTCAACTTGTGATTATTTTTAATTTTTTGTCTCAATAATTCATTTAAAAAGAAGAAAAAAATCACATTATTTTATATCCAAATAAAAACTTGAAAAAGGAGTATCTAAATATATTTTATCATAACCAATAAAAAAAATAAATATGTTTTATCATCACTTATTATTCATGAATTCATTTAAAATTATTGCATTTATCGTGTTTGGATTGAGTTGGCGTGTAACCCAATAATCTTTTCACGTTTATCAGGTTTTACTTAAAGTCCAACCTAAATTATTCATAATTTTCGTGTTACTTATCAAACTGACTGTTATCTTAACCCAAACCTAGTAACTTGCAATTTGAACTCAATAATGTTATGTTAGTTCATGTTATATTGTTGTATTGTGTCAAAAATTGCCACCTGTACTGATCATTTTTCCATCCCATAGATAACATTAAAGATGCACTTTTGCAAGGATTTGGATGCTTCGTTGGATTTGGTTGTTCTTCAACCATTACAAGCTTTGCGTGTACAAGTTGGGCTGCTGAAGGCATATATATTATTTAGGCCATATGCTAAGCATGTTACTGTGAAGAATGAGGCCATATGTCATATATAATTTATAAGATTTTTTTAATACTTTTATTTTAAAGTAATATAGCTCTACATAGTGGTTAATATTTATGTAAATTTTCTTTCCTCAAGGTTTTTCTTTTCGAATTTATGTTTTATCTTGTATGTTACCATACATATGTGCAACAGTTCTAAATCCAGGTCTTGTTATTTTGCTAATCAGGTCTTGTCCTTTTGGTAAAGTGGAGACATCATGACCTTAAAGGTTATATGTTTAATTCTGACCAGTGTATAGGGCTATTTTTTTAACGGTATAGTAAACTTGAACAATTTTTTACCGTATTGTAGGTTGTTGTTGAAGATTTTTATTGTTATTGTACTGATTTTTTTATTATTATTAAATGTAAATAGATTGATTGAATGTTATAATCCTTTTTCTCAAAAGGAAAAATAATTTTAAATTCAAAATGTGTTCATATAAGTAGAAATAAAAATGCTAAACTGGGCTATTTCTTGGAAAGGTTATGACTAGTTAATTTAATACCCATCAAATTTGACTGATTGTGTTCATGCTATAGTTATCAAGTTTTGATTGGATTACTCCCAAGAGTCGTGGCAGCCTAATCATCTTGCTTGGAGTTCTTATTCAAATTTGCCAAATATAATGTGTTCAAATTAGTTCTTTACTTTTAGGCTTTTAAAAATATTTTTCGTTATTATATTAATCTTCCATTATAATTAGTATATTGTTGTATTATTTGAATATTATAATTATTTTTTTCATAAAATTAAAAGAAAATTAGTTCCTTTCTTCTTCCTTTGTCCTACCACAATTTTGTCATTGTCATATATGCCTATCATCTTGGACAATACATCTTTACCTTAGGTCCCACTTATGGGCTCATGACAAAGCCTTCCATCAAACATTGTGATTTTCTCAAACCTTCTTAATTTTTAGATTTTAATTTTTTGGTTTCAAATTAATTTTATAGTGATGATTTTGGATCTAGTCTCACGTTAGACGAGTCAAGTGTATTGAAATAATTTATAAGCTGGTCTATTTTGCTATTTATCGGCATGCCTTTCTATAAGGATAGGATAATAGTAAAATAATATCTTGTGGAATTAAAACTATTTATGTCTGTTGATAAATTTGAACATCATCATATAATATTTTGATGTTTCTAAATTTATTTTCAATTATGAATGTTCATTTATGATTAGCGTAGAAATTTGTTACATTTTTAGGACTTATTATTTGATTATGCGTATAAGGTAACTTGAATTCATCCGAAAAAAAAAAAAAAAAAAGTAACTTGAATTTTCCTATTTTCATATTACAAATAATTAGCACATATGATTTGCACCAAAATTACCAAAATTACAAATATATTGTTATTAAATTATAAGTGCTCATAGCAACAGGTGGATAGATTGTAGCGCAGTTGGATAAACTTTGGACACGTCTCCCACGTACGTTACATTTCCACACCCACGCAAACTTTTCCATTTTTTTTTCTTTTTAATTTAAAAATACTTATATTCAATTATTACATCATTAATATATCAATATTTACTCATAAAAAAAAATATATATCAATATGAATATTTTAGTATATTTAAAAATTAAATACATTAAAAAGCATAAATAAACTAATATACAGCAGAATTATAACTACCATATGATAGAAAAAAAGACCACAAGTGATTGATGAGAATCTAATATGAGACATTTCCCTAACTAATTACACTAGGCTTATCGGCACCATTTTTATCATTAGATAAGAAAAAGAAATGAATATTACTTTCTAACTCTTACCATTAAATAATAATTAGCAATTCTGTCATACTTGATTTGTATTTAAAAATTTTATAGTATAAAATTAAATATTTAACAATACTTTATATTTTCTAATACTTATTGATTTTTATAAAAATACTTATAATAATGAATTAGGGGTTATACAATAATATTTTCTTTTACATAAAATTAGAATGATCAAATATATTAAAGATATCACCTAAAAACCCACTATAGGAGTCCAAGTGCTTTATAAAAATTCTCTATCTTGTGTTCATGCAAAATCCAAAGCCAACTTTTCTTGTTATAAATAAGACGGTAAATGCAATTATTTCCCCACAAACACATATTTATAGATACATATAATCTCAAATTCTTCTCTCGAACAGAAAAGGAAGGAAAAAGGGCAGCCCACGAACCGATTCAACCAAACAATCGAAGAAAGAAAGCCCTCAAAAACAGAGTAAGCTGATGCAACTGAAAAATCTTGATCCTTTTGTAGTGTAATTTCCCGTTTATTTCACTGAAATGTCTCTTTAATCTCCCGTGAATTTCCCGCATGCATGTGTATGTGCAGAGTATTGGATATTATTATGATGCCAAAAATTGTTTTGTACTTAGATAATGCTTTGTTCGTGGCCGCCGCATGACATAAGATTTCACTGAAAAAAAGAAAAGAACAAAAAACGAAAAAAAAGATTCCACCTTTTTAGCTGTTGTGGTGGGATAAGTTGGTGGGAAAACTTCTTGGATTTATTCAATTAACAATTTTGGATTTTTGTGAGTATAGGTTTTGTACTGTGCTTCTGTGTGTGTAGAGGTGATTTTCTTGCTTCAGAAAAGTGGGAAATTCATTGAACTGGGAGGTACTGTGAAGGTTTTATGATTCTTGAAATCCTAATTGAGGTTTATGTCATAATTAGATTTCAAAATGGTTTGATTATTTCATTTGATGGGGTTTTTTTCTTATGGTTTAGAAAATCTGAGATTGTGTTCATAAGTTTGTAGCCTCTATTTTGGTCTTTATTTGTAAACTTGAGTGTTTTTTAGGAACGTTTTATGAGTTTTGCATTTATTTTTTCCCTCAGAAAGTGACAGAACAATACCTGGAGGCTGAAGAAATTCTTGGCTTGCATCAGGTTATTGTAACATCTATCTCTAGTTATAAGTTTCTTTTTTTCATTTGAATCGTAGATTTAGAAAGATATAGGCTAAAAGATATGCATTTATTATCTTTGGCTTTTGATGTGAGTAAAGTCTTGCAGAGTGTTGATTTGAGGTATTAAATTATGTTCTGTTAGGATTTTTCTCCTTCGTGACTCGTCATTATTATATAACTTATAATACGTCGTTTTCTATTATGGCTTATCTGGAGTGTTGCATAATTTCTTCGACCATGATTCTTATTATTACGGGATTAATGTATGAAGTATTGTTGAAGAGAAAAGCAATACTATAAGTATTTGGTCTGATTCTTTCTATGAGGTTTTTGTGATTGCTGAAAATGGTGATGTGTGATTGATTTTAAGTTGGAGATAATGTGTTATCCTTCTTTCCCGTAAATTTGGCTAATGTTTTTTCTTTGTACTCTTTTGGTTACTTAGTGAAAATGGTGACAAGAAGAGTGGACCTTCGATCGGATACTGTCACAAAACCAACTGAAGCCATGCGGGCTGCAATGGCGAGTGCTGAAGTTGATGATGACGTATTGGGTTACGACCCAACTGCTGCTCGTCTTGAAAAAGAGATGGCAAGAATCATGGGCAAGGAAGCAGCATTATTCGTTCCATCGGGTACTATGGCCAACCTTATTTGTGTGCTCACTCACTGTCAGATCAGGGGTAGTGAAGTCATTCTTGGAGATTATTCACATATCCATATTTATGAAAACGGGGGCATTTCAACGATTGGAGGAGTTCATCCAAGGACCGTGAAAAATAATGAAGATGGAACAATGGATATTGATCAAATCGAAGAAGCAATAAGGGATCCGAGCTTTGAAATATGTTATCCAACTACGAGGCTCATTTGCTTGGAAAATTCTCATGCGCAGTAAGTCTAATTTTTCAGGATAGATGCCATTGAAAGTGATTGATGTTTCAGAAGTTCAACTTGACTAATTTTTCTAGTTATGTCTTTTGAAGAGTTGACCTTTGCCCTTTACTAGGATGCAGAGTTATCACTTTTGTCATATGTACAACTTGGTAACATCGTAAGGAAAATTGTATGGAACTCAGGGAAATTGATAATTTAGGAAAATCATATGTATGAAAATGGGAAACTATCAGATACAATAGCATATTCTTATTCTTCATACAGAACGACATTTATAAACGACAACAAAGACTTCATTTTGATTTTTCCTTAGCTAGGAATTACATCTTTTGCAATTCTTGTATTCTACTGCAAACTGGAGACTTTGATCCGTTTTTTCTATTGTGCTCCCTTATGAAAAAGTCTCATATTTGATGCAGCTCCGGCGGTAGATGTCTATCCGCAGAATATACAGACAAAGTTGGGGAGCTAGCAAAGAAGTACGGGCTAAAGCTTCACATAGATGGTGCTCGTATTTTCAATGCGTCCGTGGTGAGTCACATAATTACTTCACAAAATATCAATCATATACGTATAAAAGCATATGGTATACCATCGACTGTTGAGGGTAACTGCTACATGTGAAGAAAAGATCACGAACTTACTAATAACACTTCAAACACGATCCAAGTATCCTCCACGTGAAATGGAAAAAAAAAAAAGAATAAAGAACAAATGACAACGTTTGTGCGTGTTGACACGTCTCAACTTTTACGAGGCATAGGAGATTATGGTATTATGGTCTTAGCATTAAGTAGACAACAGTATCCTTTGACTTTGTTGCTTCTTGTAGCTAATAATACAATATGTCTGTTTTCCAGGCTCTTGGAGTTCCCGTTCATAGGCTTGTACAGGCTGCCGATTCAGTAACAGTAAGCTCAATATTATTTTGCACCCTCCTTAATATCCATTTTTCTCAAAAACCATCGTAAAACGAATCTATTACGGTAAAACACCGAACTAATATGCAATGTAGGCTTGTCTATCGAAAGGCCTGGGTGCTCCAGCCGGAACCATTATTGCAGGTTCTAAATCTTTCATTTACAAGGTAAACTATCTTCCGATTAACTTTTTTCTATTTCTTTCTTTTTCTTTTTCCCCCTGTAATTGATGGCAACCTCGTTTGTGTTCTGTTCGGTATAAAAAGGCGAAGATTCTTAGAAAGACATTAGGTGGTGCTATGAGACAGGTTGGTGTCATATGTGCTGCTGCCTTAGTTGCATTGGAAGAGAATGTCCCTAAGCTCGAAGGCGATCACAAGAAGGCTAAGATTTTGGCAGGTAACTTTTTTGCATCAACATACATTTGCAAACATTGTCGATACATCTATTTCTGTAACATGTATTTGTCGTTGTCTCTCAGAGGGGCTTAACAAAATCGAAGGGTTAAAAGTTGATCTGGCTTCTGTTGAGACGAATATTGTAAGTTTCATTGTTGTTAGAACCATGAGCTACGGCAGAGTATTCTAGTTCATCAAGAAACCATACACGCTAGGAAGATTATGATAAGAGGGTTGAGTACTTACGTAATTAGTTTTGATTATTTGATGGTACCAATTGTACAAAGCTACTAACCAAAAGAGTAGAGGGATAATCACCACAACGGTCTCTGAAGATTGGCCTAATTATAGAAACACCCTTTATTGCTCGAGAGATTACAATAACACTCATTTGTTGTTACTTCAACAGATCGAAAACTTATTAGGGTTTGTTTAACATCACAATCAGAGCCCTCAAAAACTAAGCTTGTTAGATTTCCTAGGAGGTTTAATCGTAATGTTACACATGCTCCATTAAATTGTTCGTCAGTTGAACTAATAGCCAAGGTATCATTGTAATTTTTCAAACTACATGGGGGAGTTCCTATAATTGGGCCACACTTTAGGTGGCGTCGAGGTAATTGTCCGAAGAATGAATCCCAATTTGCAAAATATGTCCATTTATTAATTGTATTAATAAAGTTAGCTTTCTCCAAACCTGGAAATTTTAGAGAGAAAAAAGTAACTTTCCCTTTTTCTTTTCTTTTATCAGGTGTATTTTGATATATTAGAGAACACGGGTATCACAGAAGTTGAACTACTCAAAAACCTAGAAGCTCATGGTGTACTTGTGATGCCTGAAGGTCCACGCAAGTATGTCCTCTTTTTCCTAAATATATTTATTTATTTATTCCATATATTTATCTTTTTGATTTTGTGTTGTACTCATCTAAAATTTATAAATAATTTCTGATAAAAAAACATTGCATTTTTATCAGAATTAGGCTTGTCCTCCACCATCAGATTTCCGAAAGCGACGTGCATTACACACTTTCTTGCATCCAGGTAATTGATATTCTTCTTTTTACTAAGTGATAACATGCCGCGAAAAATACTTTGCCACTAGAATTACAAGCCTTTTTACACATGCTATACTAATTTTCTTTTTGTTATACTTCGCCTACACAACTTTTGCGCTTTACTATCTTTGAACAGTTTGGCAAACATTCTACCGTGATTCTCCCATGTGCCAGGCACGCATGACTAATTAAAGGTTATCTTCATCGGTCCATAGATGACTTTGGGTACTAGCATCATTTAACGAGGGAGAATAGCAGGAAGTTGAGACAAAAAAATTGGTAATTCATTCAATTTTTTTTAATGCGAGAGAACGTTAAGTGAAGAAAATACCCAAGTTACCTAAGTGGACAAAAATACTCCTAAAATTAGTCTCACGTGTCTGGCACATGAAAGAATCGTGACGAATATTCCACCAAAAACGTTCAAAGATAAAAGTGTAAAAAATTATAATCACGTAGTTTAGACGGCAAACTGAAATCCAAAAAGAAATGCATAAAAACGCTCATAGTTCAGATGTCAACACATTCTTTCCCATACTTGGAGCTTTGTGTTGATTGATCCTATCTTCATCTTACTCTTGCAGAAAGCTGTAAGTGGGCTGTCTGGTGAAAATGGGGCAAAGTGAAGCTTCAAAGGCTTAACATTTTCAACTTGGTTTTAGTTATGTTTTATAGCAATGGAAAATTAAACTAAACTGTTGAAGAATAAACAAATACACATTATTACTGCATTTGTGATGCTATGTTACTTTGGAGCTCACTGATGAATAATTTAGATTAGTATTCATTCTTGGAAGAAGTTTTAGATTTTATTACTTGCCTATTAATGAAAATAGAAAAACCAAGAATCAAGTGTGTTGAATCTCTATATGTAAATGTTTTTATGTACTTTATATGAGTTTGGTGTTTCATCTTTATTCTTAGTTCAGCTTCATTGTCAATAACAATGCTGTGCAAATAATGAACTCCATGTTAAAGTCAAGCGACAACCAAACTAAACACCTCCTAAGATTTGCTGTCTTGGGACATTAAAATAACATTCCTTATTGACTAAAAGTTTAAAAGAGTAATTGTTATGTTTTCAAAAATTACAATAATACCCATTGTGTTTTGGAAAATTGCATTAGCACTGTATGTGTAGGGATATTTTTGTAATTTTGCATATTGCAGTTATACTATATTTAATCTTTTGTTAACCGAATTAATAGCATGAATGTTACCATGATAAAGCTAAACCTCATGGGGTGTACAGATAATTACCGGTCAACCAAAAGACACCGTCTATATGGAGGAAAATAGTACAGCTTATGTTGTTATGAACTGTCAAAATAAAATAAGGGGTACTGCCTCTGTCATAAAAATTCAAATACGAAATAATGGAAGAAAGTTAATCACATGCTTGGTTACGAAAGGATGCCTCTAATTATCAAATCATTAAATAATCCAGAAAGATTTACAACTTCCCCTTTTTTTTTT
>JACFYI010003656.1:1113164-1125294 GCA_014898755.1 Handroanthus guayacan
CCCGACCAACACAACCCCCAACGGAACAACACCAAACAAGCATAGTCCAATGAGGCTTGCTGTCCTCTTGCATGCGAATGAGGTGCAGCCCAAACCAACCCCTGACCACCTAATGAGGGTCATTCCATGACACCAACAAGCCTCCCACGCACAACCATACAAGAAAATGTGACACAATCACCCATTGAAACACTAAACAAGTTAATCACTCTTTATTCTCAACTATATTATCATCCACCAAACCTTAATTTCAACCTCGAGTAGGGCTTTGAAGAGTTTTGCTCAGAAACACACTGACAATCTAAATGTATTCTCCATTTTCAAAGTGAAACACACTGTAAGCTTGATGAATTCAGGCTTGAACAACAGCTGCCGGAATTCAGCCTTGGTCTGACCATGGATCAGGTCTAGTCCAACCAAATTCCCAAAACTTATTTATCCAAAACAAACAAAATCCAAATGAACACAAACAAATCCAAACATTGCCTTATGTTTTCTAACTTACTGAATACATGTGACAAATAAACAAATTACACAGAACTAAAGAGTCAGAATTTCAAGAGAGAATCCAAGAAAGGCAACAAGCAAACAAAACATACACTGCAGTTTTAACCAACCAAACTAATCCCACCCGAAAAATGTACTAGGACAAGTGCTAAAAGGAATAATTAAATAAACATTTTCTTACAACTATGCGATAAGTACTAAATGTTGTTAACTAACATATAATCTGTTGCCAGTTAGTCGCCAGTCAACAATAGGTGCACTCTTGCCAAGCCTTTATGAAAGCCCCATGGCATGGAATTAACATTTCTCTAGCTTGGTAAGATACCTAACATGCAGATAAGCTCAAAATTTCCCAGACAGCCTTGGAACATATCGATGGCAGGACTGAGCAGAATGCTTATCCCATTTGACGGCTCGTCCCATAGAAATACTGCTTTACTGCTTTATAGCCAGTTTGATACAAAGAATTCAGTATGGGCACCTGAAGATAGAAAATATATTAAAACTAATCAGCAAGCCATGTAAAGTTCGAAATGATGAAATTATGTAGGAGCTTTGTTATCGATGTAGATAACCACCAACATATGTCATTTGGTTTCTAATCTTGGCATCAGAAGTTACATCTGACCCAACATGAACAAGATATATCACTGCTGGAAAATAGACAGGCAAATGAAATTCAGCATTACTTGCAAATTCCCTATATTGTTGACTCGCATTACATCAGAAATCAAAGGAAACCCAAGTTTGCCTCTAGATATTACGCTTGTCAGTTTGACTGTTCCTTGTGGACCAAAATAATGTTTTCTATTCGTTTGATCAAAGGGGTTTGGTTAAAATATAAAAAGTTTGGGTAGCTGAATGTAATGTCATTTTTCTTTAAATCATCATTTTTTTTTTCAAAAGCAATGTTTTCCTTTATCTTTTCTATTCATTCTTCTCGTTCTCCTGTTCTCAAACTCAATCAGCCATCGCCACCCTCCTTTCAAATGCTAATTACCGCACCTACCACCCTAATCCAATCCTAGCCACCACCCCATCCCAACAGAAATTTTCAGATTGTAGCATGGGCGAGACAGTATTAGACCGTCGCCTCCTTCAGAACAATGAATCCCAAAAAATTATTCAAGCTCTGGAAATAATTCGCCATTTGAATGCATGCTATAGATTACAAATCTTAGCAGTCGAGACTTAATGCAAACAACTTTATATCGACATACAAAATATATTTCTGGCCAGCTGATATCTACCATATTCATAAACACTATAGATCACTTATATGGAGACACATATAATTAGACCGCTACTACTCACACTTGACAATCGGTGACTATAGAAGTACAGGCGCGACGGTCCATGCATTAAATCAAACATTGAATGAAATTTAATAAGTTCAATAAGAGTTCCTTCTTAACATCAATAAAGATCTCACCAAACAGAACTCAGAAAGGAGCCTCAAGTGATTCATCCCAAACATCCGCACTTCCATTAGAGGCATCTTCTGCATCTTCCTCCATTGAAAGCCTAATATATTCTCTGTGCGCAAAGCGGTCCCACTCTGTCAAGTTTGGGTTCTCACGCTCCTGTTCCAGATTAAAGGGAAGAGAAAAGTAAAATTTCGAAGCTCCACTCAGAATCTTCTGAGCTCAGCAGCATCAAACTGATTACTAAGAATATGGATCAAGTTTACCTGGCGAATTAGAAATGGATCTCGAGTCTCAAAGGCCATGAACTTGTTAAGGTTAAAGAGGATATTAAAAACACTGCCAGAGAGTTTGCTTCCTTTTAAATCACGTAACGTAAAATAGCTCTCATCCTGCATATGAAATAAGTCAGAACATTATGAGATGTTGCAGTATGCATACACTTACTCCAGAAGTGCATCAGTTTTAAATCCTTGTAGAACCTGAACATTATATCCACCTATTAATTTCAACCCAAGTAACTTGTTCAAACATAATCATTAACCTGTTTCTGTATGATTCAGTTTATCTGAACCACCTGTTGACTTCTCAAAAACTTACAATTTGTAGATTATAACCACATCACATCTACCTAATGCTACTTTTTTCTTAGACAAAACCTCCATCGCACAAAAACCCAATTGGACAGGAAGCAAAAAATATTTAAAACAAAGATGTAGAAAAGAGTAATGGATTTTATTGTCTACACCCATGCAAAACTACAGCATGAGTAGGAAGGATCAAAAGCATCACAAGGGCTTAGAGTGGCAAAATTCATCTATCCTTAGAACTGCTTTAGAAACATAAACCACAATATATTTATATAATAAGATAAGAAACTAAAAACTGAACGAATCAAATGAATAAAATCTTCTGGAAGTTTACCTCTGGATGAATCATGTCAACTATCTGACACAAAATATCCTCAAAAAGCACAGGCTCTTGGGCCATGCATTCCATTCTGTGCAACTGTTCCTCGTAAAAGAATTGCATTTCATTCCTTGTAATAACTCCATTTCCATCTAAATCTATGCATTTGAACCTGCGGAAAATGGAGTCAAATGTACACGTAAAATATAAAGTGAGAGTCTCGTATATATTAAACAAATAATTCATTGATCTTTAAACAATTCCACTTTGGGCTGAGCTGAAATATAAGCCAATGAAACAAAATAAATAATAATAAGTTAAGTGTGTGCTAAAAGCATGCTATACTCTAAGCTGTGGGCCGGGTACAACGGCAACTAATCACAAATCCTTAAAACCATTTGAAAAACTACACCATTAGAAATATGTGTCCAGCTTCAAGTTATTTAATTAGTCATGTATTTATTCACTGTGCAAGAGATTCAAAGACAGGATTATGCATGCTCCATCCCAGAGACTACATTTTCTTCCTTAAATTCTTCTCTTAGTTATCAGGATTGTTGACTGAGGAACTGAGCACACAATAACACTTTTTGGAACGCTTGTAGGTGTGCATACAGGCGGATCATACTGCTAACCCTAACAAACTACATGGAAAAAAGTCTTCTGAAAGAATCAGGCTCTGATCTATCAATCCATTTGCTACAGCGGTGACCACAACCCTCAGCAAGTGATAATCAGAAAACTCAGTGATATATCAGTGTCTCCACACAATGCACTTCAATAATTATAATAAAATGTAGTTTAGTCTATAACGTCGGAATGTTTAAATAACTCATTAAGGGGGAAAAACCCCCAACACATAAGGCTAAGAAAGCGAAAACACAGGCAATTTTTGCAAATTGAGAAAGACACAAACCAGTACTCAAGACTAGGCTCAGATGATTTATCCTCCTCTGACAATATGAAGTAAACAAAATCTTCATATCCCATCTTTCCTTCAACCTTACTGGTGAACTTTCTGGGAACCTTAGCCAAATACCAAATAAGAAATATTTAGAGCGACGAGTGTAACATCCTGAGAGATAGAGATTAGTCTCTCTACAACAGAGCGAGTAATGCGGGTTTACAAGCACGCAGAAACACAAACCTGAGAAAATATTCTATCAACAATCCTGTAGGTAAGTGCATGGTTACCATATCTGATGAGGTTCTCTTTGTCGATTAAAAAGTCATGATCCGTGTCCAGCTCCCAAAACTTGCAATATATCACATAGAAATGTTCATAAGAGAAATACCTGCAAAGTAAGATGGAGATGAGATAGATCAATGAAACAAAGAGGATTAGTAGGGATGCAAACACGATAACAGATAACATGCAAGTAAAGCAAACGTATGTAGAAATATAAACACCCTGAAGTACAGTTATTATACTTCCATAAAAGAGAAATATATAAAATGTTCCTTTTCTAACATGCCGAATCAACCAAGTGAAAAATTGCTACTGATATGAAACTCAGCAGACACACATGCCCGGCCCCCCCGGCCCCCCCGGGGAAGACAATCCTGGTATCTTTAATGTTTTCACTTTACCAGGCTCTCTTGAGTATATCTAATAACGTAAGAACTTGATCAAGTTATAGTGACGTATATCACCACTAACAAAAGAATAAGCCAGAAAAGATCTTCCAAAATAAAACAAATCAAGCAACATCTATAATTACCTCAACACTTTGTTAATATCCTCCTCTTCATCTGCATGCTGCATGGCAGCAATTAAGTTTGAACGTTTAAGCTCCCTGAGGGTAAGACGACCATTACCCGATCTATTCACGTAGTAAAATATTCTGTATATTACAGTTTCAGCTGGAGATAGCAACAATTTGAACTGTTAATTCAAGAAATATGGTTTCTTTTAAAAAGTTAGTGGAAAATAAGTTGTAATTTGAAAATCAGTAGGTCACAGGAAGTCAGGGACAGCCACGACAAGATTGATACTGGCTATTTTTTTATTGCACAAGAAAATAAATTAGCACCACAGCTATTGGACAACTATGAAAAGATAAAAAAATAATGAAATATGCTGCACGTCATCCAGTGGAGAAGTTTCTATCTAACTAATGCACAATCACAATCAGTAAAAAAGGAAAGTCAATACTATACAGTTCAACATATCCAACAATATATTCAGTAGTAAAAACAAGGAAAAAAGGGCATAACAGGACAAAAAGCACCAAAAGTAAGCACTCAAAACAAACACATGCAAATCAATCATTTAGGGTGAAATGGAGCCCATTGACATTCTTAAGCTGGTAATTCTTTGACTATCTTTTACCTGGGATCAAATTCCATGGATATAAAATCAAGAAAATAGTGTGGGCTTACTAAACCTGAAGTGCTGTGGAAGATTGCAAAACAAGATAGAATAGGTGAGTAACATCATTCAGATTATTACTAATTTTGAAAAGTGAAATGACATAAGAAACGCTTATTAGAACAAAATATTTCAGCTTCAATATTTAGCAGAAGCAAAAAATATATTATATCCAGGAGTTCAGCAGTGGGAAACAAGAAATAGATTAGTTTAAAACATACCGTATCTTTCTTGAAATTCAGGCGTGCTCTGTAAGAACTCCAACCCTGGATGAGTTGCCAAAAGTTCTCGAAGCACTGGTTTGAAGTCATCCTACATCAAGTAGGTAACATGGCCAACAATGAATTGAGTTATAGATAACAATCAGTAAACCCAAATTCCAATCATTCATTTAAAAACAAGCACTTTATAGGATTCCACGAACCTGAACCAAGTATTTAACATCTGGCTGCTTCAAGATTGTGTATATTTGTGTTGCTGTATCTTTTGTTAACATATTTCCGTTGATCCAATAATCAACAAAAGCATCCCTGCTGGCATCTCATTTGAATGAAGTAAGAATATATACATTAAATCTAAAAAGGATACATCAAAAACATGAATCAGTACTACTGTACAGTCAACCAACAATTTCTGTAACATTATGCATGCCGGTCACAGGTTTCATGGTGAAAGTGTTGTTTAACAAGATACAATTTTATCAGTTGAAATCCAGCTAAGCACGCTTTATCATTTAAGTAATCGACTATTACACATTTTAAACTTCCTATAGCCATTCATCCTGTAACAAGGTCAGGTTTAAGCCCACAGTTAAATGTTTGTATGGAATCCAAAGCTATATGTATCTAAGCAACTCTTGAACATTGTTTCTATGTTGAGCTTGAGATTCAGCCCCAGCTCAGCATGGAATTTGATTCAATATGCAAAGCCTTCATATTGTTGCCCTTTAATTTGGTAGAAAACTGTTCTGGCTCCAAACTAATGAAATCATTGCCCAACATAGTAGAACTCAAAGAGGCAAGAGGGGCTTCAAGGGCAGTTTTATCATAACACCAGGCAGTCATATAGTTTTCAACAATGTCAATATTTTTCCAGGTCTTTCCCACATTCCTTCAGTCAGATACTGGCCTTAGAACTGTAGAAACCACAATATTAGCCCCCTCTCAAACCCCACCCACTAGTACACCCTTACTTTAATAACTGACTTAGTCGGGAGGCTACCCTTAGACCCTTCTCTTTCCTTGCTTTTGGTTCATAATGGAAGGAAGTGAAAGGCTGGAAGCTCCAGAAAGGGTAACTATTATATGCCTCTCCGCTACCCATGATACCCTCTCCTCATATCGTAGTGAGCTGCCACCTCAATACTCACATTTGGGGATGCAGGCATATGTCTTCTGGACTTGGCCCAACCCCCTTCCAACTCCTAAAATGAAAGGTTAGTTTTAGGAATCTTCTCTTCAGTTCAAAATCACGCCAACATCCAGGCACACCCAGAAAGAGAATAAAGTCAAATTGAAATTAGTGTAAGCTCTCATAAATTTTGTCCATCTCTCTACTTTCAGAGAATCCATGAATTGCGTACAGTAAATTTCGTGCCCAGACCAATGTTCTGTAATAGCAGAAATAGAATTAATAACTTCACAAGCGATCACATTAGGCCGGCAGATTCTCTACTTCACCTTGAAACTCAACAAATATGATAATCATCTTCTCTCATTTCCACTACGCAATTAAAAACTAGAGGAAGAGCTGTGAACGACATGACCGACACCTGGTGTAATTAAGTTTTTCTATCCTTCAGATTACGCTGATCCATCTCATTCATGTGCATAGAAGGGTAAAAAAAGAATCAAAAAACAAAATGGTTTCACATCAAGGAAAAAGAAAAAGACTACAACATTACCTGGTCACAATTCCAGTGCACTCAACGTCAATCTTTCTAAAAAGTGCAGTGGAGAAGAATGATGGTAGCTTGCAAATTTCCTTTGTTACCGGTTTGAACTCTGAAACCCCAGGAAAATGCGAACATATAAACAGCCACTATTGACGGGGTGATATGTTCATAACTGATATTGAAAGTTCCATATGGAGGAGCAGACGATAAAATATGGTAACAATGCATAACCATATAGAAGGCCACAACTTAGGGATGATATATTCACTCTAATGTTGCGAGATATAGATGCATCATTTGATAATAGAGTAACAAATAAAAAAAAAATTCATAAATACAGAATATCCCTCACCATGCATTTGAAGTCCATCCATGTGACCATAAAAAAATTGATTGATTCTAAACAAGCACCGCTCTTTCAATTCATTTGGCGGTGGACGGCCATTAAGGAAATAGAACTGCACTTATTACAAGTATCATCAAGTATCAATAATTATTATCGAGACAAAGAAAAGGCAACAACAGACAAAGAGATATAAATTGAGACAAAAAATCAGCCAATGCCTAATTGTACCTGAGGTATAAGCTCCTTCGCAGGTTCATTCACTAATTTCAGTGGAGAGCCTAAAGCAGAAGGGCCAGCCCTCTGTTTCATGATCCGAGGAGAACCTGATGAACTTCTCGGCGAAAGTGGTGGCGTACTGCCAGCAGGAAACATTGAAGGCAATGAATTGCTTGATGCAGCATTTGTGCTAGATGATGTTCCAGAGACATTCAAAGGACCTCCTCCCTTTGCATTATTCAGCAAGGATCTTACCTGTAATCAACAGAAGGGACTTTGTAAAGTAAATTTGACTTGCATATCAACTATAAGGCCAAAAAGGAAAAGATACAGGATGGCTTACAACAAACTATTAGCTAAATTGCTTCTACCAGCAATATTGCAAATTCCAAAGGACCAAAGTATTACTTGCACTAAATTATATTGCAACAGTTTTTTGACAAAGATATATGCATGTTTTAAATAGAATTTGCCTCACTCCTACCTATAGAGACACTGGTAAATGAAATTAGATCAGACGGCAGTTAACATTGCAACAAATCATGTAAACTATGTAAAGGTCCCAACTGCATCAATCAAGAAATAGTCTAATCTAATAGCAGAATATCCACTAGATGAAATAGTATAATTATGAAGTCTACTTTAGAACCTAGATATTTCATGGTTAAACATATAAAAATCACAAGGGACAGAGATTTTCAACCCAGTTGCAGACAGTCAAAGCAACCCAGTCTCCCAAATCATTCAAACCAAATTCGAGAAAATGCCACCTCCAAACTGCCGAATAATATATAAGTCACTTGGCTCTGTTTGAGAAGCCTCACCTGGAAGACCAAAAAGGAGGCTACCACCCTTTCTTAGCAGAAAGGGAAGCCAGAATGGTAAAACAAGGAGAATCAATCAACCATCCGTGCTCATACAATCAGCATTACTATTTTCATAATAGTTAGAGAATGAAATGAGTTGAATAAACTGCAATACCGTCAGATAAAACCAGAAAACTACAGTCATATTGTAGAATGGGCTTGTCTTTACCCTTCCCATCTATTTTCCTCCTACAAAAAAGAATGAGGAATTTGAAATTTCTGCCACTTTTTATCATGATTTTGCACCTTCCCTTAAAAAATGACCTCTGAAATATTCCTGCTCCTGATATAGACACAGTTACGCATGGCTTCACAGAAAAAGCAGAGGCCAATGGTTATTGGTTACATTGTGCAGCTGAATTTTCAAAACTTACACGTTTGTCAAACCATTATGACTATCGAGTTTCACATACTACTTATATAATAAAATAATATCTTGCATAGTCAATCATATAGGACAAATTACCTTACACAATCATTAAGGGAAAATCAGCTTCCAATGCCAACCATTTCTTTCCACACTAATTTGGTTCCACTTAAAAGTTAGCATCGAATAGGCTCCAATATGAAATTATGTGAATGAGATTAATTCATGACTCAAAAATTTTGAGATAGCAATTACTCTGAAGAAGCAACATACTTGCATTGCATCAAACATATGTACTTCTAGAGTCTAAACTAACATCAAGTAATTCCTTGGTTCTAGACTGAATTATATTGGTCCACATGGAAATTCATGCAAGCTCACAAAATAAAATCTTTGGTCAACTAGCAAAAGGTATCCATCAAAAGCAAGAAGATAAATAACGAAAAACCCACACTCACCCTAACTTGCACGCCCAATGTCTTATTTCACTATATTGATGTTCAACACTTAAAACTTCTCATTTTTCACAATTATGGCTAACAATCTTTTCCGCCAGTAGATACTAGTCTTTCACAATTATGGCTAACGATCTTTCCTGCCAGTAGATACTAGTCCACAGGTATTAACTTTCTCAATTTCATAACTGTTCACCACTTCTTTGTAAAATTCTAGCCCTTATAAAGGAAGTACTCCAGCCGGGCAGCAATGGCCAATGAGCAATTGTTTACACCATGAATTTCAGTAATTGCTTGAACAAGTATGAGCTAAGACAAATACTCCCATAACCTCTTCATGTTATGGTAGAGCATGCACTTCCTCCACACAGTCTACAAGAATAAACCGCCGATCTTATTAACAGAAAACCATGCCTTGTATGCTACTTGGAGAGTAATATCAGGCTAAGGTCCAATGGCTTCAACCAGCATTCATGCAATTAATCTCTCTTAACACTGAATAATTTGTAATATCTCCACATTATTTATCATATACACAACAAATGTGTCAACAAACCAAACTAAAAGCCATGTGAGCCAAAAAGTAATCATCAAGAGATTTCACGAGCAAGACAAGTTCAAAATATTGACAGATGAATATGATCAATAGTAATTAAATGGGCTCCCATAAGAAACTCGTCAGCAATTTACAATGCCTATGCTCCATCTAAAGTCAATACTGCATAGACCAGTAAGATACCCCCCTGCTTTTCAGGTAACCCAACTTGCAAGCAAGCTCTTCACTCTTCAGAAAATTTTCTATCAACATGATTTGATAGACGGAGTAAGAGCTAGACTGTTGAATCACACATCTCTTACATTGAAATGGGTATAGAATTTCACCTTTCCCTTTGCTAATAGAACGCCTCATATTTACCCATGTACTGTTTCCATATATTTAGCTAATCAACTTACCTCATTTCCACATAAAAAGAAATCCCTAAATGCTGCGCAGACAAATGGCATGGTTTTTATAAAATGCACCAAAGTAGAACCTGAAAGCTCAGTACTTTATTGCCGCCGATTTGCAATCCTCCCTCTATAGACCAACGTAGCAAAATGACATTGCACGTAAAACACCATCCATCTCATACACTCACCAATTACTCACGCGCCATAAACTAACTAATCCAACCAATAAATTAAGCACACATCACGCTACACCAATCACGAACAATCATAACCAAACTTTAATACAAAAACCAACGAAAATTTACAATAATTACCAAAGAATTGGTTTCAGGAAGCGATAGCCACTGATCAAAAAGCTTCTCCGCCACAGAAGGGTTAGATTTGATGGCCAAAGGAGACACCTCCGGAAGCTGCAAAAGTTCGGCATCGAGGCTGGCGACGTCGCCATTGAAATCCAAATCCATATCTCCAAAAATTCCTCAAAACACAATACTACTCACAACCCCCAGATCTTGTAACGCCTCTTGAACCATCAACAGAACCCTAAAATTATCAAACACGTCGAGCTGAAAAGGGCAGGAGATTATTTACGGATCTTCGTAGATTCGGAATCTGCAAAGCATAAAAGATTCAAGATGCGCAGAACTAACACATGCGCTGCAAGAAACCCTAGAATTCGGTTCAAAGGGAGATCGGAGAGACGGAATTTACAGAAAAATTGCAAACCCTTGGAGCAGAAAAGGGGTGTGCGTGTGAGTGTGTGAGCGAGAGAGAGAGAGGAGGGGAAGGAGTAATAGTGATGATAATGGTAATAATAATAATAACAACAATAACAATAACAATAACAATAATAAGATTATAATGATTTTACGGACACCTGAAATCAAACTCTACCCAAAGGAAAGAACCACTACAAACGCAAGCCCAAATCTGGGCGATTGTGAATCTCCACGTGAGTGTCACGTGACCATTTCTTGATTTATTATTATTA
Organism: Handroanthus guayacan; assembly: GCA_014898755.1. Classification (NCBI taxonomy): domain Eukaryota; kingdom Viridiplantae; phylum Streptophyta; class Magnoliopsida; order Lamiales; family Bignoniaceae; genus Handroanthus; species Handroanthus guayacan. The sequence goes on from JACFYI010003656.1 coordinate 1,124,462, forward strand.
TTATTATTATTATTATTATTATTATTATTTGGTTTTTCTTTCCACTGTTTTATTGGGTGTTTAGCTTTTAAATAGAATTTCACGAATTGAATACATGATAGCCCAAATTATTCACTAAGGACAAACCAAAATTTACCCTCCAAATAAGTAAGATATTAATAATGAATTAAAAATAAAATTAACTTTTTAATTGAATTGTTTTAATACATTCAATTAAGGATGGAAACAAGTCGAGCTTGCCCAAGAGCTTAGATTGAGCTATTTCAAACTTTGATCAGCTCGAACTTTACTTCGTGTCAATTTCTAGCCATTTATATCTAAGTTTGCTGATCTTGCTCATGATATCATATATATTTTTAATGCTATCCTATATTATTAATATATATGTGAAAAAGTATATAAAATTTTATTAAATTAAAACTTTCGAGATTGATTTTGACCTTGAGCTTATAGTAATTTAAAGCTAATCTAAAAATTTAAGCTTACTCGACTAAGCTCAAAATTCCACCGAGTCAAGCTCGACTCAAATCGGCTTGTTGAGCTTGAGCTATATATATGTTTTGAGGTCAAGTTCAAATTTTTTTCACAAACTCAACTTGATTCTTTATGTGTAGTGCATTAATTTATATATTTGAATTTTTTTTTATCAGTAATATATATTTGGATTTGTGTCTTGTGGTAGATAACCTTCTAGCTTCTTTTAAAATAAGCTTCAATTAAAATTATGAAAAAGACTCCAATAAAATTTGTAAGATCTTTTGTAGATTGAGGAGAGTTCTACACAAGGTTTACCCAAACTGGAATGCTAATTGCAGAGCAGTTATTACTAACTT
>JACFYI010003656.1:1125394-1135953 GCA_014898755.1 Handroanthus guayacan
GTGACAATTTTTTCAAAAAATTTTCAATTGCTCTGCATTAGTAATAACCGCTCTTCATGGTGCGGATCACGGTTTGATGAAGTGTTCCTCTCATGTGATGGACCGCAGGAATGTTATTATATTTTTTTCAATTCCCAAAAATTTGGTGTGGCATGCAACAATAGGTTGGCTGTGTTTGACTGCAATGCTTATCACAAAGATGGAGAAATACCAAACCCTCTTTCACAAGTTATTGACATGAAGAATAAAGATTGACCTATGATTCAAATTAGATGGATGATCGTAATATGGAACATTCGTTTAAAACTTAACTGGATAGATTCTAATAGAACTTAAATGAGTTTAACTCTGAAAATATGAAAACACGTTAGAATTATTGAGAATGTCCCAACGAAAACCCTCTAATACTTAAGTCAGTCAGGGTCAGATAATATATCTAAAAGGAATAAACAGAGTTGACAACTGGTAAAATGATTAACCTCATTAAAACTTTGACGGTAATTATAGTGTTTGTCATACATGAACATGTACCGCCGTTAATGATGCCACGTGTCTTCATCAAACGATTATTATTAAAAATTGGAAGCTGATCAAGAATTGCTCCAACCCAACCCATTTGAGAAGATTCAGATTCTTAAGTGTTCAACAATTTTCACTATTTTTGTCATTGCAGCGATTATATCATATCTAATGAAGTTCATTGAAACTAGGCATAGGTGGAGTGAATATGCCATATACCATGTTGTGATTTTTTCTAATCTATAAGAATCAATTTGTTTGACCATTTGGATTCTCCTTTTGGTTGAACCAAAAGCAACTAAAGTTGTGAATAAACAACTCTATATGTCACTTTGAGAACAAATACGTTACTTGGGCCATATTCACTTGGCTTTGGTTGCCAAAATAACCTCCGATGCCATCCGTTTACCTCGTAAGTTTTCAGATTCGCTTTTAGCAAATCCGTGGATTAGTGGGTAAAATAAAATTCTCATTTTGGGCAATCAGTTTTGTAGCTTGTCTAACTATTATTAATTTTTTTTTGACTAATTAATTAAATGAGTTCAAAAATTAATTTCTCGAAATTTTTGTGGTTATAATAATCTAGTGATAATGATATAATTAGTTGTTTCAAACCAATTTCGGATGGATAAGAAATTAATGCTCAAAGTGGGTTACTTAAGTTTGACTCAGAGTGGACTAAGTTCAGTAAAAGGAAATGTGGAAATGAGTTGGGTCTCATGTTGGGAAAAAAAGAAAATAAGTCTCAACTTATTTAATATCAAGTTTGAAGTAAAGGATTGGACTCCTTAAGTGTACCATAAGTGTTTGGAGGGGAAAGAACCCACATTCCTATAGGTTTGATCCAAGTCACACGTGTGCACCGCCCGCTCGTCTTGCCAACTTAGTTGGGCTTGGATTGGGCCATGAGTCCAAAATTAGTTTTTTGGACAAAGCTTATTTAATTTTAGCCTAAGCTAATTAATTGTTCTAAAACTGAAAAGGGGCCCATCTGGGAATAATTTCCCCTAATTTTTTTTTTTTTTTATCCAGCCGCCAACAGATTTTGGAGATGGAATTTTCCAAAGGAGACCCTTTAATTAAAGAAAGAAATTGTGGAGACGCCCTTTATGCCGATGGATTATCAAAGGGGTGTCTTTCGCAAAGCTTTCCACTCAGTTACGCTTCTTGAATCTATATAAATAGGCTCCCCTGTAGGCTATCCAATCATTAGGAAATTCACAAGATTTCTACATTCATCAAAAGCATTTTTTTGTGTCAATTGGCTTTCTAAAATCTTCTTTTAAATAGAGTTTAGTACGTTCTAAAGTTTGCTAATTCAAATAATTTATGGCACTACTACTTCTTGGGCATTGGTGTTGGTATTCAAGAATACGATAGCCGTCAACCTTGAGCACTTAGGTGGAGCTAATTCATCCTAAAAATAGAGAGTTAGCCTCTCACTTTGACCAAAAATTTTGATTTATCTTAGCATTCCCAAGTAGTGTAATAACAATTATTACAAAAATTACAAAATATTTGTCATTCACAAAATAAGATGCGCCTTATGTTTTGTCAAGATTTTTAGACTTTTATACTTTATATCTACTTTTTATCAAACAATTAAAGTAAACAATAATCTACAAGGCCAATTAGATCAACTTAAATAATTATTATTTTTACTTTTTTAGTATTTCAAATTTAAATTAACAAATAAACAAGTCATAACGAAACCTCCTACATTGTCCCAACCATCCAAATAAACATGGCTCTTAGTGTTTTAGAAACAAACTTCGACTTTAATTGAAGTTGTATGAAACTATGTGAAACTTTATTGTTCTAATTTAGACCTAAACTCCTATGTGATAAGAATGACATTAGGCTCATTTCCCACTTGGCACACGTTTATGAGGTCAAGGAAATCATGTCAAGAATTAAATTGGACTCCCAACTGAGAGGCCCAATTTGAATGATTGCATATATATTGCACCATTTTTATGCCTAATGACTATGAGAAGTTCAATTAGTTTACCTCAAAAAGGAAAAAAAAATCATTATTATAAAATGACATAACAATATGAGTCTTATATGTGAAGATTATCAAGAAGCTTTAAAATAAAGCTAATCAAATAAGAGACAAAAAATATATGTATATAATAATATAAATACATTGCATATGATGAACTTATGTGCATTTTTATAGATTGTCAATTAATTTTTTCGTTGATTCTTTACCGTTTCAGTAACATCTTTTCACCTTTTCATATATGACTGAAGATAAAATACTTTGACGATATTCCTTCACATGAGTGGAAAGAACCTTTTAAAGGTATTCTGTCACTTCATAAAAGGGTTATGTTTTCCTAATTGGATTATTTAATTAGGATATGCACAAAATTTAGACATCCAAAATTAAGGGAAATTTTGAAAATTAAAGGAAAATCCATTTAATTCCATGAGAGTCGCCTTTCCCACTAAGGTGGTTGATTAGATTATAATATGCCCTAAAAAAGGTTCCTATATCTTATGTGATAGAATCCCAATGAATTATATATCAAAATTAGGGCATACAAGGAATATTTTTCGAATTATTTGATTATAATGCCCTGAAAAAAAGGCTTTGTATAGCTTATGTGATAGAATTCCAATAGAATTATCTATCAAAATTTGGGCATATAAGGAATTATTTTTTTGAATGATTGGATTATAATGCCCTAAAAATAGGCTTGTATATTTTATGTGAGGATCCCTATACAGTTATATATCAAAATTTAGGCATATAAGGAATATTTTTATTCTTTCACTTCTTCTTTCTCTCTTTTGCAAACTCAGATCTATGAGCTTAACAACCATGTATTCACCCTATGACTCATATAAATATTTTATTTAATTGAATTAATGGGTCTCTTAAATTAATCAAGCCTAATTATTTTTTTCTAATTGATCAAGATTATCTTACCCAATTCTTAGATAATTCTTTATAATTGATAGGCTTATCTGGCTATTTTGTGTTAACCCTTAAGTTCACAAATTATACAAAAACCCTTTGCTTAAAACTTTTACTTATGAGCATCGTGCACGCATGATTCAATCTCTCCAATAAGGCATAGAACCCCAAGATTTAATAGGTGTCTGATAGCCTGGATAACTATACATCTATTTCATGTGTATTGATAATCTCATAATCAACTTATGAAATATTTTATGAATTATCGCAACATCTTGTATAAGGAATATTGTGATAATTATCATAAAAAATACAAGAGAAACACTCATTGCGTCAGAAAGGAGTAATGGATGAAATATCATTTAATCTTTTTATTTTACATTCTCTAAGTTTATCTAAAATTGGGTAAGTATTAATTTATTATATCTAACAAGTCAATTTTTCAAACCAAGGGAGGGAGCAAATTAAAATAGTGAAGATAAGCCCTCCTTTATACAATATGCGGTAATTAAACTTTACACAATATGTGAGTAATAAAAAGAAGAAGAATAACGACTTGAAGAAATAAATAAATATTATCTTGACTAAATAAATAAATATTATCTTGACCAAATTTTGGAGGTCGTGAAGGGCCACAGGCTCTTTGCAACTCTTTATTTTCACTTTTTTCTGTCTCATTCAAAGAATGGAATAATATACATGGGAAAAACAAAAAATAACAAAAAGTGAACAAAAAGGGGAATAAGTAATTACGAATCAAGATTCTACATATAAATACTTTATTTGGTAAATAATGTAAAATTGATATTTCAAAACCATCTTAGTTTTACCAAAAGTTTTGATAATTATTGGCCTACTTTCTAGTTTGGATATTTGTATGGTTGTTGTGTCATATACATAAAATAGATAAAATAAATAATTTTATAAAATTGTAATGCATAGACAATAAACTAAACCTTTAAGACATGAGGAAATTGAAATTAATAGGATAAATGGAGAGTCACAACTCCTGTCTCTGTGTGCACGACCACGAGAAGTCTAGGAATTAACTTACGGTCACACGACCAGAGTTCAAAGTGATCTTACGGGAATAGAAAATAAAACTTTTTAAGCTTACAATTCTGTATGTCAATCAAAGATCATGTCCCCTTTATACAGAATAAAACTTTGATAGTTAAAATAGATTAAAAGACCATTAAAAAAAATGTAAATACAGCATAAAATCAATTGTAAGTGCCCAATTTGAATATATATATATATATAAACATCAATTATTACAAAAATCATAATAATATATTTGGAGCCTTGTACAAATAAAAAAATAAAGCAACATAAACAGGCACGCTAATTTTGAAATTAAAATTCCAATAAAATAATTATTAGTTGAAAATGAAAATGGAAGAAATTTCAAAACTTCTCCAACAGTTTTGACTATGCATGTTTAGTCAATTTACACATAAACACATGTATGCAATGTGCTTAATTAGTCATAAAAATTTTAAGAGTAATATTTATTTATTTATTTATTTATTTATTTATTTATTTATTTATTTTTGCTACTATTGTCATATATCCAATTGGCAAAATTTAATATTGACAATTGCCAAAAAGCAAAAAGAAAAATAAAAGGAAATAATATTTTCAAATCAAGATTCCTTAAATACTTTCTACCCTATATCCAATGACCTTCAGGAGAAAGTCGGCTAAAATTAGCTGCCAGCATTTATTTTTGACAATTCATGTTTAAAGATGTTGCGTATTCTTGTATTTGGTCACTCTCACCTTTTTTTCGACTTTTATAGAACACATTAAATTGAGCTCAAACTCAGATATAAATATTTAAAAAGTTTGGAGTTGATTCGTGAGTTTTGTTTCCTTTTTTTAAAAAATATTTGATACTTTATTAAAAAAATTGATGATATTATTAATTTCATTAATTGATAATGATGCGAGATTAAATATTTATTGGAGAAAGAAATAAATTTGGCTAAAATTTAATATTGCAATTGCCAAAAAGCAAAAAGAAAAATAAAAGGAAAGAATATTTACAAATCAAGATTCCTTAAATACTTTCTGCCCTATATCCAATTACCTTAAGAAGAAAGTCGGCTAAAATTAGCTGCCGACGTTTATTTTTGACAATTCATATTTAAAGATGTCGCGTATTCTTATATTTGGTCACTCTTACCTTCTTTCTCGACTTTTATAAAACACATTAAATTGAGCTCAAACTCAGATATAAATATTTAAAAAGTTTGAAGTCGATTCGTGAGTTTTGTTTCCTTTTTTTAAAAAATATTTGATACTTTATTAAAAAATTTGATGATATTATTAATTTCATTAATTGATAATGATGCGAGATTAAATATATATTGGAGAAAGAAATAAATTCTATGACCAAGCTATTCTTTTTTTTTTTTTTAATGTTTATGTGAGTGTTGCGAGGGAATTAATTTTTGGATTGAAAAACTTTTTAATTTTGTATATTGTGAGTTAATCTACAATTAATTTGATTGATGTCTAAGTTGAGATATTGCCATTATTACTCCATTTCATTTTATTTTCAATTAAAATCTAAAATTAATTATTCTTTCATTTTAATTACCATAAGTTATCTATACTCAATAAAACATATCCAACAATTTACTAATATCAATTTTAAAAGTTTGAAATATTTAAAAATGACCTTTTGAAATGTCTCAAGTAAATCACTAATAATGTTAGAACGTACTCTCATTTATAAATTTAGAAAACTCTAATGAAAATTTTATTTAACTCAACTATTATTCTCATCATATTATAATTTAATGCCCAATGGTTTTTCCATTTCACAATCCATAAGAGGTTCAATATATGTGCATAAAATAATAAAAAATATCATTCATGTTATATATTAATGTATAATAGATACTGAATCTACGTGTTTTTAGTAATTAAAATATGTTAAATATGTTGATTGACTTTTATTCATCTCGAGTGTGCAATAGACACTAGTATCTAATAAGTGACACTATGTTGATTGACTTTTATTTGGTTGTACATGATTATTAAAGTGGATTATTATTAAGGGAGATTTTAGAAACATTATATCATTGCAAGAAGCACGGAAATCACCAGCACACAAGAACACTACCACAAAGCATGACTTATGCGTTAACAGCTTTGTACGAACTCTGAATAACTAACACTATACCAATAATCAAGTGCCAATATGGACCTTCAAGAGTCGTATAAATAGCGGGATTAGAGCAATAGAACATGTATGTATTCTATATTCCAGATCGTCCCATTGCTCTCAACATTATCTCTTATCTCTCGTGACTTGAGTGCTAGAGGGCCAAAATAAGTCATCCCTTATGTCATTATATTGGACACCTCAGTCTATGCCGCACCCAGTGTTGTGCATTGGGTGCCTAGAAAAGAGAAAAGTGACAAGTGACCTTTTTTTGGCCTTTTCTTCTCTTTCCTTTTTTTTTGTTTTTTCTTTATTTCCTTTTAATCCAATTTTACAAATGTTAATAAATGAAAATAAATCTTAAATAATTAATTTATAAATTCATTTTGAAAAAGTAACTAATTATAGGCATAAAGCATATTATGAATTAATTGTTCGTTTTTCACTTCTTCTTTTTTTTTTTTTTTTCTTTTTTTATATAAATTCAATGTGAAAAGTAAGTAATTATATACATAAAGTATATTATGAATTAATTTTTTAGAATGATGAATCTCAATTTGGAAAATAACAATGAATTAATTATTCAAGATCGATTTTCATTTATTTACAAAATTGGATTAAAAGGAAATAAAGGAAAAAAAAAAAAAGAAGTAAAAATAGTGAAACTTGTCACAGCACTGGGTGCGGCATAGATTGAGCTGACACTTGTAGTGTTTTGTACGAGTTGCTGGCAGGGATGTCAACGGGGCGGGGGGTGCTGCCCCGTCCCCCGCCCCACTAAGATAAACTAACCCCGTCCCTGCCCCATTACCTGTGGGGATTTAGAATGGGTACCCGCGGTGGGGAATTCAATCCCAGCGGATATTTGCGGGTACCCATTAACAAATTAAAATATATATTTTGATAATTTTAAAAAATTATTTCAATTGAATTTTTTTAATGATAAAATCGTAAATTATTCAATAATATAACTCAATAAAAAGATAGAAAGGAGTTCAACATAATTAACAAACATAAATTGGGGATATAATGGTAATTATATATAAATAAATGGGGGATATATATATATATATATTATATTTAGTGTGTGTGTGTGTGTATATATTATATATTTAGGGATATAGTAGTAATTATATATAAATAAACGGGGGGCGGGTACCCACGGGTATGGGTACTGTGATCCCCGTCCCCTCCCCATATAATAAACAGGGAAAAATTCTCATCTCATCCCCACGGGTACAATTTTGCCCCCCATACCCATTATAAACCAGGGTGAATCCCCCGAGTATCCGCTAAAATGGGTAAAATTGCCATCCCTAGTTGCTGCACCCCTTGTCGCGAAGCTTAGGAGGAAAAAGTTGCCCAAAATACACGCCACTGTAGAAGTATGGATTTGTGATACCTTAAATTCTTGTTCTTATAAAAAGATAAGTATATTCCAAAAAGACGAGGAAAAAAAAAGGAAAAGAAAAAGAAAGAAAGAAAAACCCTAATATTGCCAAACGGCAGAGAATGGAAGGAGAAAGAATATGGTCAAAAAAATAAAGGAAAAGAATACACTGGCAAGTTCTTCGAGTGCTTTATTCTGAATGTCCAATTGGCAAAACTTATCTAACCAAGTGTCGAGGAGCTATGATACGCAACAACATATGAACAAAACGACACTATATTCATAGAGAATTGAAGATACAATACAATTTCAATACAGTATTCGATTCTTATACATAAAGTTTTACTTATATATGATATAAGTATTTATTTAGATAATTACATAAACATGTATAAATTATAAAATTAATAAATGGTAAAAGTTAATTTAAATGACCCGACATTCATTTTTAGATCATTTTAACAAGTTCCAATATCGATTAACTTTTTATCATTCATATACTTTCTAAATATTGTAAAAAATATTACGTCTATGAGATATATACCGAACTTCTTGTTGATTTGCTATGTTTAAACTGAAAACATGCAACATGTTGTTTAAAGTTTTTGCTCATTATAGTTTTCTATTTGTGAAACTAGGGATGAGCAAAATTATTCATTAACCGGAAAAAACCGATTAACCGACCGAACTGAAATGTTTTATTCAAAAAAAATTCGGTTCGGTAAATGGTCAATGTTTTTAAAATTTTTGGTTCGGTGAATTTTCTGCAGAAAGTCGGTTATTGACCGAATTCACGAAAATGTTATAAATTAATTTTTCTTGAAAATTAAATTGCATTAAAAGGGGAAAAAAAGTGCAAGGGCCAAAAAGGAAAAACCAAGGAAAACCCACCCATGCTAGATGCCGAAAGACAAAGTTGATATTCTTTAAATATATTTCTTCACATATATTTCGATTAATTTATGTGACTGTGCTATGTTGATTTGATTTGAGAATTAATTTGATTTTTTGGTTGTTGGATTTAGTCATTTAGTTGTGAATAGATCAACTAAGTTTTTATTGAAAAATTTACTTTATAATGTAATGTTTATATCTATAATATGTGATACAGATGAAATATAAATTTGAACTGCATATATATAAATTACAATATAACTCCAATTTGGTTAATTGGTAAATTAACCGAGTCGAATCGAATATTTTCAATTAATTCAGTTGGTTAACCGAAAATTTTGGTTCGGTAAATAATTAAGATTTTTTCAAAAATTTTGGTGAATTAACTGAAAATTTCAATGAGTTAATTTCCCCAACTGACTATTTCTCACCCCTATGTGAAACTAGCCCAAGGGGAGAGGGTCCATGCCTGACCCCAACTTTAAAAAAGAAGTGTCCAGATACAATAAATAACATACTGAATATAAATTAAAGCCATATTATATCTGAAGAATATTATAGATGTATTATTATATTCTTCATCATATATTTGATATATGTCTACCACATAAATAACTTTCTAAAATTAAATACCAATGCAGTATGGGCAAATATGAAAATGATTTTATAGTCGCCAATGTTGTAATTTGTTATCAATCATGGAAGTTAAGTTATTTTTGGCCACTCAATATTGAAAAAAGATATTATTTTCACGACTCAAAAATAAATACTTGTTCACTTTCAAATGCTCTATGCTTCACATATTTTCGATTCATTAATGAAAAAAGTCATAATAAATTGTTGCAAAAATCCAATTGAAAAAGTTATCTTTTCTCAAAAAGTTTGCTATCACATGAGAATCAAATGTCCTATGTCATACAAGGAATTTTAGTACCCATAGTAATAGTGAATATTTCAACTTTATTGCAAGGGAGAGAACCTGTCGTAATGTGGAATAATTGCAAAGGCACTAAACACTTCTTACATACTTGATTTCTTTTTTTCACAAAAAAAAAAAGAAGAAAATTTTGAATTCATTATTAAAAGGTGTTAAAAGTTAACTCAATATGGCTAACACTTTAGAGTTGATAAAATCTCACAACGGAAGACTGTAAGGTTTGTGGCTTCTTTATATGATTTTGGATAATTCTCATCTGATAAGCTGGCTTTCTTTTTCTTTCTTTTTTCTTTTTTTTGTTTTTTCTGAAGTAAGCTTTTGAGTTGAGTTAGGCCTAAGGTTCATATTAAGTATGGTATCAAACCCAAACTCATTCCTGATATTAGGCTACTCAGTTCTAGGTCACTTATTTTATGTTATTCCACGCTCCAAGTGTCTAGCCCTGGGTGTGTGCGACGTGGCACGTGTTAGAATCGCACGTAGGGAACCTATAAATATGAAATGGGTGGCCTAACATCAAAGATGGTCTAGCTCTCATACTATATTGAAAACGGACATTATATTGGGTCTAACTCAACCCTCGAAACCAGTTTAAAGGACCCAAATACTTTGATCTGGGTTGGATCATGAGCAAGAATAAGATCCACAAGTGGAGATGTGAGTCAGGACAACTTAACCCTACTCCTATTAAGATATTATGCGATGTATCAGTAAAGTG
>JACFYI010003656.1:1136080-1147745 GCA_014898755.1 Handroanthus guayacan
GAGAGAGAGTCATAATCAAGATACAATGATTTATGTTATTTCTCAAATTAAAAGTTTATTTCTATTTGAACTTTGACTTAGCATTTAAATCACAAGTTTCACTAGATTCAAAATATTAGCTCACTAATACAAGGTACATGTGAGAAGAAAATTACTAGAATTGATATAAGATATCCACAATGGAGAAATGATAATCAAGCTTTCCATCCAACTTTTCAGTACCGTGTTTGAATAGCTTGTTGATACTTGAAAAGACCTAATATCTCACTCAAGAATCTCTCATCACTTTACAAAAGAGAAAAAGAAAATAATTGAGATTTAGGGAAGACCAAGAATTTTTACCTATATACTCTATTTAGTTGCAGTTTTGCCTATAAATTCACCAAATCTTGAAAATAGAAGCATGTTAGGGTTTCCAGACGAGTTTGAGTTGAAAATCCTTTGATGACTAAGTCAGTGTTTGTCAAATAAAGGTCCAAAAGATTGTGAAAATATATAAGCTAAGACTTGAACGAGATTACTTTTCTATGGATCCTATTTAGCACTATTTATAGTGTTCCTTTAACATGAAATTGTAAGGTTGTGTTGACGTGATGTAGATGACGACACATGCATGTCTTCATCTGAAGGTACTAAACGAAATAGATATTAGTTTGGTGATGGTTGGGCAACAAACTCAAAACTCGGCAAGAATCTCATTTTTTGGTAGTACATATTGAATTGGCTCAAAATTGGATGGCAATCACAGTGTGGTCGAATCGTTTGCAGCTAATCAAAATGGCCAGTTGTTACACGGCTCACAAACTCTAACTAAGAATTAGGGAACCTTATAATTCATGGTGCTGACGGCTAGAGATTTAATTGGAGCGGGTCCGATTCAGATTGGATCTTCTATTCCAAATAGTGTTTCATCTCATATTCCATACTTTTAAATATATGCCGCGTGTATTAAATGTTTCCTTATAAAAATATTTAGTGATAAATGCAATACACGTGACATGTATTCAAATGCGTGAAATAGGATATGAAACACCATTTGAAATAGGAGATCCAATTCGGGTCTGATTTGATTGCAAAAAAATGACGTGGAGTCATGGGAATTAACATTATACGTTGTCCCATCGTGGCACATGCACACATCAAATTGGAAATCTCCAATCTAATTCTTCATATTAGAATTCTCTCTTCTTCTACAAGTGATGATATTCAATTTTGAAATATTCAAAGTCTTACTATTCTTAACTTTTTTACAACATATTCCAACAGCTCTTAGCAAATAATGCAAATTTTCAGTACTATGAAAAGATTTGATTTGATTCCCAGCAAGATACATAATCATTGCACTTTGGATCTTCTATTCTATTTTGTGTTTCATCTCCAATTCAATTACGCAGATATTTGTCAAGTGTATGTTATTTACAATTTCGTATTTTATAAGAAAATATTTAATACACATTAAATTTACTTAAAATAAAAAATAAAACACTATTTTGAAACAGATGATTCTAATCATGATCACTGAATATATGTTTACATCAATCGCATCTGAACAACTTGATAAGCTGGATGAACTAAAATAGAAACAAAACTCATAATATGAATGTTGATTCTTGAGACCCCACAAGACAAAATTCTGAGAACAACAACGTAAAGGGTAGATTCTTCTTTTTAATATTTTTTTTTCGAACGTCTTTGTGGTACCTACGCAAGGGGCCTATAAATACTTCTTCCTTGCATGCAAAACTTAAGCAATAATTTGTGAATTTCTATAAAATATTTATATATATGTATATATAATCAATGGCAAGGGAAAGGAATCCCTTAGTGGTAGGAAGAGTGATAGGGGATGTGTTGGATCCATTCACAAGATCCATAGAACTTAGAGTGATTTATGGAAATAGAGAGGTTAACAATGGGTCGGATCTCAGGCCGTCTCAAGTTATCAACCAACCTAGGGTTGAGATTGGAGGAAACGATCTTCGAAATTTCTATACGCTGGTAATTATATATATATTTTACGATTTAAACGTAAGTATCAATCATCTCATCAAATTTGTTAATTTTGACATTTTACTTTTCAAAAATAGGGTAAAAGCATTCATCTTCCTGGCATATACTCATAGGAGCACTTTACCTCTTCATGGATTGTTCTAACAAAATATATAGTTGGAAGAGTACCACAAGTGAGTTTTCGGGCGAAATATATTGTCAAGAAATTGATATGTAACTTCAAAGTGAATTTTCACATTTTCAAGCTAAATATGTAGTCAAAGAAATAACATTTTAATATCTCTTGTTAAATGACATTTTTGCCATTTTTTCTTTTTATCCATTTGAAAATTCGTTTTCAAAAATGAGTTTTTCGAGCATTGATAGAGAGCAATAATGAGAATATTGTGTTGTAAATGTTTTGATGATGACATTTCCTTTCTAGCCATTAAATTTGGTCTGGTTAAAAACACAAAAGTCATCTGTAGCTTTCTTGCGGCATATTTCATTTTCAGAATACACAAATGCTTAGTGAGTTTAGGTTGAGATAGTGAAATGAAATACTATGTGTAATAGGGGATTCCGTCCCATTTTGGAGGGATAATGCGCCAAAACCAATGAACTTGACGGAATGAAATCATTAATAGATCCTACGTTATAAGTTGATTCTGCATGTATCTTCATGTACCATGTACGTATGCATGCATCTATTTGTCTATATCTAAATCTATATTTGCAGGTTTTGGTTGACCCTGATGCTCCGAGCCCCAGCAATCCTCATCTTAGAGAATACTTGCATTGGTAAAGATGATACATTTTTATTTTTCATTTACTAGATGTTATTATAGGAAATTTTTAATATATTTGGTATCTATTTATGAAATATTTATCTTCTTTTTTTTTTTTTTTTCCAAATATACGATCAATACATCCATTCTTTATATCAATATATTAATAGATCAATAATATTCGAATATCAATAACTAAAAAAAAAAAAAAAAATCTCTACTAAAAATATTTAGGTTTTATTTATTTAAACACTTGTGAAAATAGAATACTCGAATTGGAGGGCTAAAAGGGAGAGACATCACATAAAGTCATGCTCTTTATCTTCTTTGTTAGAATATTTTATTCCAAAATTATATTTTATTTCCTATTCCACGTCATAAATACTAACCAAGTGTAAAAGTACACGATTGTGGATGCTACATAGTTGACATGCATTCATGCAATGGAATATAAGATGAAACATGAACTAAATTAGAGGATACAAAATGTTGTCTTCCAAGCATCATAAATTGTCTTGAGAAAACCTAGTACCATGTTTCAATGATCAATAAGAGAAAACTTCTACTATATAGAACCTATATTTATGAGAATTCAACATAAAAGACATGCCTTGTGTGTCACCGTGGATCTTCTATACATGTCACGTTTATTGCATTCACAATCCTGTATTTTTATGAAAAAATATCAAATATGCTTAGCATATTTTTATAATACGAAATATAAACCAGATGGAACAAATTTTCGAATAGAAGATCCTAATTTTCTCGTTAGACAAGTGATTAAGGTGGTTGTTAGAAAGATAATCTTGGACAATTTTCCAATTATAAATTGGTACATGTGATTTGAGACAATATACGATGATGATCACCATGTTTTTTCATCTGATCTTTTATGCAGGCTGGTGACTGATATTCCAGCAACCACTGGAGCAAACTATGGTCAGTGCTTGACAACCCCACTGCAAAATTCAATTCATACACACACACACGTATATATATACACTCCAAAAAGAGACTACTAAACTATTTAAGATATTTATGTGGTTCCCTAATTAAAACCAAAGTTTTTATCACAAATTATAATTGGGAAAAGAATGATCTAAATTATACAATTAGTTTTATACTTACAATATTCGAACGTCTTCGGCAAAATATTAATTCTGCCATGCATAATTCTTCCTTGCGTCAGACACGTAATAGATTTTAAGGATATTTTCATTAACTCATAAGTAACTCTGGGTATTTTTATCAATGAATTCCATTCACAATAAAAATCAAATAAATTATCAACATACCATTTCTTATCTCATCAATATTCCCTCTTTGTTTCCTCATTAAATGATATTAATACCCAAAATTATGTGAGCCGAAATGAAAATACCCTTAAACATAGTTACGTAACCAACCACAAATGGAAGAATCACGACATAATATTAAAATGTTCAAAGTGTAAAAATCGTGTAGGCTAGATGACTGTGTAACAAGAAAAATTTAGTGGGATGGTGTATAAACATGTCCAAAGTTCGGATAGAGCCCAATTACCTTTTCTCCTTATAATTATTATTATAAATTATGGTTTATGATGTTGATAATCACCACAGAATGTATTTATTTCAGGCCAAGAGATCGTGTGCTATGAGGGTCCACGACCATCATTGGGGATTCACCGCTTAGTTTTTGTATTGTTTCGCCAGTTGGGACGTCAGAGTGTGGATGCTCCGGGTTGGCGTCAAAATTTCAACACTCGGGATTTTGCTGAACTCTACAATCTTGGCTCCCCTGCGGCTGCGGTTTATTTCAATTGTCAAAGGGATAGCGGCACCGGAGGGAGAAGGCACTAAATTCATATAAAGTTGAAATTATGATCTAAGTTAATTATTTAAATATAGTCAAAAAAAAAAATATATATATCTCTTAAAGACTTTGTACTGATGGCTTGTAATGAATAAATATATTGAGGAATAAAACTTTGAAGCAATAACTTTATGCCTTGGTGTGATATTTCCTTTTTTAAAACTATAATTGTAGTTATGTGGCTTTAATAAAATTAAAATTTTCGGATGAAACTTATATTTTGGATGTTTAAGTAGCACATATTGTTGAAAGGATGAAAAAAAGTAGTGACATTGACTTTGGAGATTTAATTAAATGGGATATATTTTCGTCGTGAAAAATATATTTTGGAGGACGAAAATATTATACGATAAATAAGGATAATAGCATGGACAAGTATTTTGAGCCTCAAGATAAACAAAAAATTAATGTTACATCCATTTTAGACCACATGAGTGTAACTATTGGTTAGAGTGCTGAGTCTAAGTGCTCGAGCCTTCGTCCCCATTAATACAGAATAAAAGAAATTATGATATATTAGTTGACACAATGTAAATATTTTCAATAATTAAGACTTGAATTGGATAAAACTTAGGTAAACTTCAATGATCTCACGTCTGGAGACACGTCGATAGTGTGCTCATCTCTTGAAACAACATGATATATTGAAATGCAAATTGTGATAGAATATAATCAATGTAAATAAGTTTTTAAAAGTGAAAAGATTTATCGACATATTTACATATTTGCATGTATGCGGTATTACCTTCTAGTATAGAACGATCCTCCAATCTCAAAAACCCTTTTTTTTTTTGCCCCTTTTGTTTTCTTTGTTTGGGTTGACTTTTCTTTTTAAGTCTAGAGACGTCCGAAGCCGAGAAACGAAATCTAAAATCCTATGGCCCGTCCAATTTGCTTGTTGGCATCCGTTCCACCATTGGATTCATGGCCCAGATGATTATTCCCCTTGGTCTCGAAGGCCTTTTCCAATATTTATCAAGTTCAAGAATCTAATTTCCATTTGGTTTTTCAGATTTTCTAAAGCATGAATTTAATATATATATATATATATACATATTTTGAGTGTTTTAATGTCTTTTATGATAGAATGGGAAATAAAGGAAAGAACATAAAAAACATGACTTGTGTGCTAAACCATTGATTTGATCCAATTCTTTTTTTTTTTTTTAATTTAAGGGAGAATCGATTACATTTTAGTCATTACATCAATATCATTATATATTTGTAAAGCTAGTTACATATTATCCAATATAAAAACTTAATCCGCTAATTTATCCTTGATATTAAACTAGCATTAGTACACCCTCAATGAGTGTGCATAAAATAACAGATTAAGATACATTCGTATTGTGTGTATTTAATAATTAGAATATGTAATAATATATTTGACGGAATTACATATATAATCTAATATAAACAAAAATGGATTATGTGTGCTTTTTTTTTTTTTTTGAAGGAAGGGTATTTTGAAAAATAAACGTGAAAACATACTAATAGGTGCTCATACTTTTGAAAGATATAGATTATATATTTATATTTAATATATTAATCATATTTAAATTATAAATTTACACAATTTTAGTAATTACATCAATATCATTACATATTTGTAAAGCTAGTTCAACATATTATCCAATATAGAAACTTAACCCAGTAATTTATTCTTGATATTAAATTAGCATTAGTAGACACTCAATGTGTTTGCATAAAATAACAGAATTAAGATACATTCGCATCGTTTGTATTTAATAATTAGAATATGTAACTAATAACAGAATTAAGATACATTCGCATCGTTTGTATTTAATAATTAGAATATGCAACTAATATATTTGACATAATTAGATATATAATCTAATACAAACAGAAATTGATTATGTGTGGTTATCGAAGTTAGTTAAGATTAAAGATATTTTGAAAAATACACATGAAAATATACTAAGAGATGTTCATACTTTATTAAAATATATTGATTATATATTTATATTTAATATATTAATCATATTTAAATTACTAAAATAATATATTAATTATTTTATGAACACGCATTAAATGTGTATTTGGCATTATTTAAAATAAGATTCCTTTTGCTAATCAAGCAAAGAAATAACTAATTTGATTTTTAACAATAAGAAATCTTATACCAAAATGAAAGCAAATATTATTTTACTTTACAAAATAATTTCTATTTACCATTACAAATATAAAAATTTTTAATCGTGAGTATTAATTTGAATATATATATATATAAGTCATAAATGAAAATGCATAACATTGCTCCAATCGGACCAATCCACCCACAGTCAAAATTCGGATGAAAGTGGTTTAGCGGTTCTATATTTACTAGTTACTACTGGCTAAGTGGACCCCCACCTAGGTCCATGCTTACGCCTGCGCCGGTCAGTCACCGCCGCCGATGCAACAACATGCGCCGCTAGATCATCAATTTTCCTTTTACGGTAGCGGAAAAAAGTGATAAGCATCATTCTCTTGTTTTCCGGTGGCCTTCGCTTCCAGCAGGTGAGTCAAACAGAGTAAAAGTTTGATACGCGATTTTCGGTAAATGTAATTGTTCGTCTGGAGTGCTGAAGATATTTACCGTTTTCAGTGCTTTTCTGTTTTCGAATAATTATGCACTTTTTTTTTCTTTTTGATAATTGTAAAATACAATTGCTGAAGGAATGTTGTCTCATTTTTGTGTGATATTTGTGAATATTTTGAAGGAATGTATGTAGAAGCTGCGAGCATCCAACATTTCTTGGCATGTTTCATAGTATTGGCCAAAGAGTAGCATAGGAAAAGGTGAATCCTTTAGCGAAGGAATTCCATTTTACCAGGCTTTTGATTTTGCGGTTGTAGTTGTGTGGCCAAGTATTGGTTATGGTTTCTTGTTTAAGGAGGATTGTTGGTCTTTATTAGCTTGAAATAGACAAGCAGTTCATGAAACAATTGGAATGAGTAGCATGAATATGAAATTACTGTGGGTCTAGAATGGAACATGTTTTGGTAATTGGCCGAAGATGGCTCAGGTATGTGAGATTGGCAACTTATGTATATCACTGAATTGAGCCCTTGAGAGAAACAATTATGTTTATCTATTGCTTTCTTCATTAAACCATTTTTGAGTATTGTTGCATGTCCAATTTTCAGGTCTGCTGTATAATTGATGTGATATATGTTCGACTTATTGATATTTCCCACAGTTAATTTGCTTAAGCCTAACTTGTTATTGAGAGCTAGTGGTGTACTTTGATTGAAGGTATTTTATGAGAATTGTACTTTCTCTTTCTCTTTCAAGAAATTAATTCTTCTTCTTGGAGGTTATATGGTTTAGGATTAGAATTTGAACCTCCTTTTCTTCCAATATCTAAATGAATAGTAATCAGTGACACAAGCGGATGCTAACGTTTGTTTGGATTATAACTGGTCCTGCAGAAAGTTAGATCTTTTGTTTCTGAAACCTGAGCTAACTCAACCTGTTGAAACACCCTGTGGTGGCAATAATGAAAGTGGTGGCACTAGTCAGCGGCGGTAAGGACAGTTGCTATGCAATGATGAAATGCCAGCAATACGGCCACGAGGTTTCCCTTTTTCTTCTCTGTGTATAAGTGTGTGTCAAGTTAGTATGGAAGCATTTATAGTTATTTTCCTTCTTATGTTAAATTTTTTTATTTCAGATAGTAGCGCTGGCCAATTTAATGCCAGTTGATGAAGCACAAGATGAGCTTGATAGCTACATGTATCAAACAGTAAGCTTTTGCATTCAGTTATCTTTCTTTCAGGCACCAGTATTCTCTTGCTGAATAAGAAGATAGTCTGAAGTTAAATGTTTTTGCGATTGAGCTGGAATGAAAAGTCCTTCAATTAAGAAATCTTAATATATGAAATTTATGCTAGTATATTGTTGGAAATCACATTCTTGTAGGCAAATGACCGACATGTATGTGTATGAGGACTGTGGAGTGTCTCGATAAGTTCACACAACCCACAATTATCTAAAAGAGGTCTCCAACTGAATGAAATAGTTCTCTTTTACCTTTAATGCTTGTGAACTTTTGCCGGACCATTTGTGTTGTAAACAGAAATTCAAGCTTATCTCCAAGTATCTATTGCAATGGAGCAGCCCATTTTCTTGTTTTCTATGTGAGCAAATTGTGTCAAGCACAGGATGAGCAGCCATCAAAAGGCCCTGTTTTCGTGCCCCTGGCGGAATATCAAAATGCAGAGAAGTAAAACCTGGATGTGATACACTAATTTCCATAGAAATTTTTATAGACTTTTAGTACTAAAGTGTTAACCTTGACTAAAGAGAAGCAGTCAGATTTTTAAGGCGCCACTCATGCTTTTCATTCCTTTGGTTGTTGCATAACGTAATTAAATTGTGGAGGTCATTGTGCAGCTATTTCTTTGCTATATAAGATTTAAGTATGTCTGGTGATATACTTGCAAATTCGGCCACTTTGATGTTAAGAAATTATCAGTTTGTGAAAACACTTTTATGTAATCAACAGTATACAACAAAATATTTTTTTCCCCCTCCCTCCCTTCTTCTTCTGTTATGTAACAAGTGGGAATGTCTTATGCAGGTGGGGCACCAGATAGTTGTTACTTATGCACAATGCATGGGGATTCCATTATTTCGGAGACGGATTCAAGGATCTACCAGGCAGGCCATCCCTTTAAATTTGAAGCTTTTGGTGTAACTAGGCTTTTATTTTCAACCGCATATTTAAGCTTTTGGTAGCTAGGCTACTACGTATCAGATTGTCTACGCCATCACTATATTTCAGAAAAAGCCTATGACACTCTTAAAGGGCAAAATACTTGACTCTCATACACTTACATGTCATTTTTATGGCACACATTTGACAATGTTTCCGACCTTCAACTGGGCACATGCTCAGGGGTTGTCTATGTGTCCATGTGATGTATATATGCCTCATGTCCAATTCCATGCTTCTTAACAATCTATGTTACTCGTATCTACCAGATGTACTTGGACCTTGGGCATCTATTAGTTTCAAAAAGTGTAGATAGAAAATATCAGGTGCCATGCTGTATAGCATTTCTTTGCGCTCATTTTAGGTTAGTAAAATCAGACACTTAACACAGGCATCAAACCTGATCAAGAAACTGATTTCATGCAACATCAGTAATTTTTTATTTTTATTTATTTTATTTTTTTATTATTTTTTTTCCCAGATACCTTTACTTTTTATTTCATTTGAAAACGACCACTAGTTGGTGGAGGTCTAGGCAAGTCCACTACGAGTTTACTAAAATTAAAAAGTTTTTTAAGGAGAGAGACAACAGATATGACCTTACTTCCGGTACAAGATAACACAAGAATAAGAAAATTTCTTGATTATCTTATAACCTTCCTCATTACTTTCATGCCAAATGCTTATTAATTACCATGCATCTTGTTAGTTCCTAGATGTTTATCTATTGTAGGCTTCAGTGACAATGTACTCATGTCACTTCATTTGATAATTTACTATTCTGGATTTCATAGGCATCATGGCCTTAGTTACAATATGACTCCTGGGGATGAGGTTGAAGATATGTTAATCCTCTTAAAAGAAGTAAAGCGTCAGATACCCTCTCTTTCGGCAGTGTCCTCGGGTGCAATTGCGTCTGACTATCAAAGGCTTCGTGTGGAAAGTGTATGTTCTAGGTTGGGGCTTGTTTCTTTGGCATATTTGTGGAAGCAAGACCAATCATTGCTTCTTGAACAAATGGTAAACCTTATATTTATCAACTACAGATGTAATTTGTATATTCAAATTATTGGTACTAATTCTTTCTAGATGAAAGGAATCAATTTTATTACTAATAGTAATTGATACTGTCTTTTGTTTGTCTCCAGATAAGGAGTGGTATTGTTGCCATCACAGTAAAGGTATGAGATGTTTTTAACTTTTAATTGGCTTAGTGATTTTTGATTGAACTTCTTTGTGCACATCTTACAATATACTGGACTTAGTCAGTCTGTCCACTTTATTCAGATTTTCTCGATGTAGAACATTAACAGATTTATGCCCTAAATTATAATTAAGTGAAAATGGAACATTATTCTTTATCTGAATAATTTGTATCTATTTCTATATTTTCCTCCCACTCATTTCTTCTTGTCATAGGTTGCAGCCATAGGGTTAGACCCTTCGAAACACTTGGGGAAGGAAATAATACACTTAGAGTCCTATCTTCACAAGCTAAAAGAGTATGCTAGCCAACTCATCTCTAATGTTCCTCAGTTTTTGATCCTTGGATATTAATGTTTTATGGATTCATCGACAGGTTATATGGGATAAATGTATGTGGTGAAGGGGGAGAATATGAAACTTTAACCTTGGACTGTCCCCTCTTCAAAGTAAGCTTGTCTTTCCCTCTCAATTTGATCTTCATAATTTTTTAATTTTGGTAGCATGTTGAGTGGTGAACTTGTACGATTTCTGTTCATCACAGCTCATGATTCTATGGTATCTTGTTGAACTTTGCCTTGATCTTATGTTAGCTTGTTTTGTTCTCTTTTGTTTTAGACTATTAACATGTTAATCTTTTCCAGTATGCTCGAATTGTACTTGATAAATTTCAAGTGGTCCTACATTCACCAGACCAAATAGCTCCCGTAGGGGTTCTTCATCCCTTGGAATATCATTTAGAGAAGAAGTTGGTCTCACCTTCTGCCAATGATAATGACAAAAGCAATGTGGTAACTGTGGGAGAATTCAATTCAGTGTGTGAAGTGCTGGGAGATTTCCAGGAAGCCGGTGATCCAAAAAATGAAGTGATTTCTAGCTTAGCACTAGATACAACACGAGCAATCCACATCTCAAAATCTAATAAGGATAATACATTTTCGATTTCTTGTTGGCTGCAAGATGCTTCTAAAGCGTCAGCAGGTATGGCATTAAGTTAATGATGGAAAGAAATATTGGAGGAAGTACATCTTTGTTTCCCACGTGCATGTGTTCTCTCTCTTCTTTTCTCTTCCTTCTTTTCTTTTCCCTTTTTTTTTGTGTTTTTTTTGT
>JACFYI010003656.1:1194018-1209434 GCA_014898755.1 Handroanthus guayacan
AATAAAAGATGAAAAGGTTAATAAGAAACCTCATAATAAATGAGTTAATTAATTTAGGTACAATTTTATTGAATAATATTTAGTATTTATGTGACATCATCTTGTATGGTCGTATGAAGATGATCTTTAAGAATAATATTGTATGTCTTCGTTAGATTATCACTATTGATTGGTTAATGGCCAAGTTGAAGTGTATCACATCCCATCCAATTAAAAAGAATGTGGATACTTGGACATCCTAATAATTTTTCCTGATTACGAGGTAACGAAGGTATCTTTACCATTTCATTGTGTCCAAATTTTTACATACATTATCATGTTAAAATGTTTACCTTGTTGCTTTCATGAAAAGGGTCAACCTTTTTTCTTCTTTTGAGGGTTGTTTTTCATTTTTTTTTTTTATTATCATTCTTTATTCTAACTCATACAATAAAGGAAAATGTAAAACAAAGTATCAACCGTAAAGTATTTGAATAATTACCTTAAAAATCCACACTATTTCCTTAGTGATGCATTCATGTGTTCTTGCATTAAGAATCTCTTACCTCAATTATAGCTACATCACGAAAGATAATCGAAACAAGAGTCGGACTTTTGTTGAGAAATGATAGCACTAGAAACTCATCGAATAACGAATAAAAGACATACAAAAACTTTCCTTGTAAAATAAAATAACAACATACTTATAAACATCTCTAAGTTTAAAAAACTTTTGATCAATAATTTTCTTACTTGTTTAGCTTTCTGCATTTAGCATCATCGAATATGAGATGTGTTTTTATAATTCATTCCAATTTAGTTTCTTTAAACATGCAGGGAATTATAACGTTTAGGTTACTATTGACATTTATTTATCAAATATTTACCCTCAACTTATTCATTATTTCAAGTATTTTTTTTGCAAATGATTATGACAATTTTTAAAGGCAAATTTGATAGAGCTATTTACCCATTTTTAAAAGCAAAATTTTTTTGAGACACCTCTACAAGCTAATTGCTTTGGGAAATCCTCAAGATTTAAGTAGAGCATATAATAAATCAAATTATTTCATATTCAATCTGAGATAGATCATTAAGAGTCCTCCGAGCTCAATTAATTAGACATGATGTCATGAACAAAACGTGAATACACTCTTTTTTCCCAAAACTTATGTTGAACTCAACCTAACATATTAAAAGATAACAAAATATGTATAAAACAACATAGTTACCTAATTCATATCCACTTTGATTAAAAGTTATTTCAACTCAATTAATCAAATAATTAAACTGAATCAATTTCAAAGATAACTCTGGTAAAAACTTAGTTCTTATCAACCAATTTTTATTATTTTTTTCAAACACAACTCGACTCGACTCGATTTAGTTCATCTGCAATATAAAAGTATGAAGATATTTTCACTCAACAATCAACATCATGAAGAAAAATGACTAATACCAAACATCCCCCGGTCTCCTTTCATCTATATTATATACACACACACACATCTATAAACATACGACATATACATCTATTTAAATATAATATATAATCTATTTAAATATAAATATTATATATATATATTCTCCTATAAACATAATACATATACATCTATTTAAATATAATATATATAATTTATTTAAATTTAAATATCATATATATATATTCTCTGGATATTCTCGGCACAGTGGAACAGCTGTAGCTTCACCGGCTTTTTTCTGCTTTTCCAACTTGTTATATAAAGTTCTCTTTAGTTCGAACGCCCGACGAAGGCTGCTGCCACTTTCGACACTGATGAGGAGAAGAATCCCTTCAAAACGTCATCGTTTTTATCGCCGGAAGCAGCGGACGCCGCCAGTATTCGAATCTCCGTTTTTGAGTCAACTCAACTACCTTCTGCTTTCCTCGACTGAAGTGAAAAACCCTGATCTCATCTGATCTGCTTTCCCTTTCCATTTTGGGAAGAAGAGAAATACTATGTTGTTTGTTATGTAATAATTATTTACTTTGGTGGATAAAGTACATAAATAGGTAAAGATGATGATCTCGAGGGGGTTATTTGGGTGGTCTCCGCCGCATATACAGCCTTTGACGCCCGTATCGGAAGTATCGGAGCCGCCGGAGTCGCCATCGCCGTACCTGGATACTGGGACTGCGGAAGCTGTGCCCGTTGAGGTTGAGGATGAGATCGATGCTGAGGGGGAGGAGATGGAGCCGCCGCCGGCAGCTGTGCCGTTCTCCCAGCTCTTTGCCTGTGCTGACCGCTTGGACTGGGCACTCATGATGGTTGGATCCCTAGCTGCTGCTGCCCATGGCACTGCTCTCGTTGTGTACTTGCATTACTTTGCTAAAATTATTCATCTGCTCCGGTTCCGCGGCTCTGATGTAACTGGTGACGAGCTCTTCAATAAGTGCACTGAGGTATTTTTGTACATTAATGCATATTTTTTCTTTTGGGTTGAGTAAGACGAAATTCTTGCTGTTTAGTTTTTCGGCTAAATTTGTCTTGACGTTCGCTTCATGCGCATTACTGCAGCGCTAGATCTGATTGTGTCTGGCATTAGGAAATAAATGGAGGGCAATGAAATTGATATGCTTTGAGTTTGCTAGGTACTTGTCGGTTTAAGCTTTGTGTGGAGATGAGTTCTACGAACTTATTTGCGTTCAATCAAATTTGGGCTCCGTGCAGTTCCATCCTTATTCCTATTTAGTATTAGTACTTATGACTCCTGTTCATGTATTACGTGTCATCAATTTTCTGGTTTCGTATAAACTGCCCCTCTCAGTTTGTTCATTTCGGTACTCTTCGATATGTAATAAATGGTAGCCACACACGGATGCACTGCATATTTTATATTTGATATTTTTAGTTTCTGTGCTATGACTGCTAGAGTTATAGTTAGCCTAAGATTTGGTGATTAATTATTGACTAAGCTCGACTATTGCTGCTGAGCTAATTTTAATTGCTTTGATGTTGTGCACTGTTATCATTAAGCTGCTTCGTTAGTTAAGTACTGATGTATTATTTTTTAGTGTTAATAGGTACAAACTGCGAAGTATTTATAAAAGAAAGAAAAATTTTGCACTGCATCATAAGAAAAGGACTAAAGACCGTTACTTAAGTACCTTGATAGGATTTGAAACAAAACTTGAATGAAAAGAATAACAAGACATCTAATGGTGGTCAGCAACCCAAAAGCAAATCTATAATTGAACAAAACATTAACAATTTTATGCCCGGAAAGGGCTATAATTACTGGGGATATCATGTCTAGTTGCTAGTTAATACCCAATATATTAGTTAGTTTGTCATATGACCCTACTGAAGCTTGCAAGAAATGATTGAATCACAAAAATGCTGTTAAGAGTGCAATTTTTTTTTTAAAGGGCAATATGAACTCTGATTCTAACATTACCATCATCTCTGAAGGTTACATTAAATGATTAATTTTATGAGTTATATAAGTACATGAAATAACACTTAGTTTCAGTTGGCAGAATTAGGTGAATTTTGTGTACAACATATCACATCATAAAGGCGTGCATATATGTTAATGAATTTAACTCATGGTTTTGACTGCATTGAAAGTGGATCATTGGTTGAATAATAGGTACTTGTGTGTGTCCATTTGCCAGATTATACTTCTAACCTTGAAATGTAAATATTTGTCTAGATATGAGGGTTGAGACAAACTGCCTTGTTGATACCTTTAAGTTATTGCTTCATTGAGAGAGAAAATGAAGTATTTTATAAGGAAATTATGGCCCAAAGTTTTGCCAGCAGACATAGTGACATTGTTTTTGGAATCCTGCAGCTTGCTCTAACCATTCTTTTTATTGCTGTTGGGGTTTTCATTGCTGCTTGGATTGGTAAGCCTAATATGAAAAGTTTGTCTTTTTTCTTTCCCCAAAATCAAAATAGTTCTCTTGCTGCTATGTACTGACCTGTTTGAGTTCTTTTTGAATTTATTTTGGCTAACAGAGGTGTCATGTTGGATTTTGACTGGGGAAAGGCAGACTGCTGTGATTAGGTCAAGATACGTTCAAGTTTTACTTAACCAAGACATGAGTTTCTTTGATACTTATGGTAACAATGGGGACATTGTAAGCCAAGTGTTAAGCGATGTGCTGCTTATCCAATCTGCCCTGAGTGAAAAAGTATGTTAACCTCTTTTAATTTCTTCATCCCAACTGCTGTTTAGCTGGTTTTCACTAGGGAAAAAAAGGTCTAGTTTGTTACCTGAGCATGCATCTGATCTGACAGGTTGGAAATTATATTCATAATATGGCTACTTTCTTCAGTGGTCTTGTGATTGGATTTGTCAACTGCTGGCAGATTGCTCTTATAACTTTAGCAACTGGTCCATTCATTGTTGCTGCAGGAGGAATATCAAATATCTTTCTGCATAGGCTTGCAGAAAATATCCAAGACGCTTATGCTGAAGCTGCTAGCATTGCAGAGCAGGTCATTTTATTGATTCCATTTTGCTTCGCTGTTGGGGTGTTGCATGTAGAATTCATAATATCCTATAGTATTCAATTACGTTGTTAGCTCAACTTGTGCCTTTATATAGTGTTTAGAAATAAAGCTTTCAATAAAAGCAATCAAGTTCCTTGTGGCAGTTCAACTCTATGTTCGTGCATGGTGTACGCTAGGTTTCATTTTTTATTGCTAACTTTTGGTATTTGGCCTGATTAATGTATAGAATGCAAAGAGGAACTTGCAACCTTTTTTTCTCTGTTTTGTTTGAATCTCAATAACTTGAATTGAGAAATGAAGAATCAATTTGACTTTCTTGTTACATTACTCACATGCATCTATTTTTGAATCTTCTGAGTTGAATTTAATGAGTTTACAGCACTATAAGAAAAACCTGTATCTATATTATATTTAGCATCTTCCTGAAATCATGCTTACACGCTTAACACATGGATAGATATATGAAATAAAAACGTCTAGTAGTATTTGGATGTAAAATCATCGGTTGATGTATGTGGTATTGCAGAAGAATCATGAAAAATATGGATCTCCTTAATAAGAAAATCATCAGTTGATGCTATCATCTAGCTACAGTTTCTTGAATGCTCTGATGTATAGTTCTTTTCCTTTTCTTTTGTCATCCTGCAGGCAGTTACTTATGTTAGAACCTTGTACGCATTCACCAACGAAACCTTGGCAAAGTATTCTTATGCTACTTCGCTTCAAGCTACACTCAGAGATGGTATATTGATAAGTCTTGTTCAAGGGCTTGGACTTGGTTTCACATATGGACTCGCTATCTGTTCTTGTGCCTTGCAACTTTGGGTGGGAAGATCCCTTGTTACGAAGGGAAAAGCTCATGGAGGAGAAATTATAACAGCCCTATTTGCTGTTATTTTGAGCGGCCTGTAAGCAGATTCATCACTTTTAATTTGTTCATCTTAAGTGTGAGATTTTTCTTATGCATTCTCTTGTGTTTAACAGTGGGCTGAATCAAGCAGCAACGAACTTCTATTCCTTTGAGCAAGGGAGAATTGCTGCCTACAGATTGTTTGAGATGATAAGTCGTTCATCCTCCAGTCCTAATCATGAAGGACTCACCCTTGCTTCTCTACAAGGAAATATAGAGTTTCGAAATGTATATTTCAGCTACCTTTCCCGCCCTGAAATTCCGATTTTGAGTGGGTTTTACCTCACTGTACCAGCAAAAAAGGCGGTAGCACTTGTTGGCAGAAATGGCTCTGGGAAGAGCAGCATCATACCACTTATGGAACGGTTTTATGATCCTACATTAGGTATTACTACCATGATAGAATCATACCTGTCTGAAAATTATGTCATCCATGTTTTCCCTAAACTTTCTGAATCCATTTTTTGCAGGAGAAGTCCTTCTTGATGGTGAAAATATAAAAAATTTGAAGTTGGAGTGGCTAAGAAGCCAAATTGGTTTAGTTACCCAGGAACCTGCCTTGCTAAGTTTGAGTATCAGAGAAAATATTGCTTATGGAAGGAATGCCTCTCTAGATCAAATTGAAGAAGCTGCTAAAATAGCTCATGCACATACGTTTATTAGCTCATTGGAAAAAGGATATGATACTCAGGTCTCTTTACCTAACTGTCTATATTGGTTTTTTTTTTTTTAACTGTCTATATTGGTTGCTGGATTTGGGTTTCTTCTTTCTTGTTTTTTTTTTTGGGAGGTTCAATGCATGTGATTTAACATAGAAATTTCTGGTTCATTACAGGTTGGTAGTGCTTCCCTAGATATGACAGAGGAACAAAAAATCAAACTATCTGTTGCTAGGGGTGTGCTATCCAATCCATCTATTCTGCTCCTAGATGAAGTCACCGGTGGGCTTGATTTTGAAGCTGAACGTTCTGTTCAGGAGGCTCTGGATCTCCTCATGCTGGGTAGATCAACAATAATAATAGCTAGACGACTAAGTCTTATTAAAAATGCTGATTACATCGCGGTTATGGAGGAAGGTCAACTGGTTGAAATGGGTACCCACGAAGAATTAGTAAACTTGGATGGTCTATATGCAGAGCTGCTTAAATGCGAAGAAGCTACAAAACTTCCACGGAGGTATAGTGGAGAAGTTAATAAGTAATGATTTTATGGAGCATAATAATGAATAGAGTATGATTAATTCTTAAGGAGTGAATACAGTGTAACACAAGATCCTTGTTATTTTTTGGATCTCTCCTCTTCTGAATCATTTGTGATGTTACTTTTTTGCTTGATGAATATTTCACTAGCACTAAGGACTTTGCTGATACTCAGGATGCTGATGAGAACCTACAAGGAGAAAGCAACTTTTCAGGTTGAAAAAGATTCTTCTGCAAGTCACAGCTTCCAGGAACCCTCATCCCCTAGAATGGTCAAATCACCTTCTCTTCAGAGAGTTGCTGGATCCCATATGTTTCAACCCGCTGATGTAACCAACAACTCCGAAGAGTCTCCCAGAATGCATAGCCCACCTCCTGAAGAATTGATAGAAAATGGTGTTTCTATGGATGCTATGGATAAAGAACCAACAATGACAAGGCAGGATAGTTTTGAGATGAGACTACCAGAGTTGCCCAAGATTGATGTTCAATCTGCAAAGAGACAAGCAAGTGCATCGGACCCTGAATCTCCCGTTTCTCCTCTTTTGACATCTGATCCAAAAAGTGAACGTTCACATTCACAAACCTTCAGTCGACCACTTAGTCAGTCTGATGATGTGCCAATAGCAGTGAAAGAAACAAAGAGCAAACAATCTCGAGAAGAGCCTTCCTTTTGGAGACTCGTCAAGCTTAGCCTTGCAGAATGGTTTTATGCTGTTTTGGGAAGCATTGGTGCTGCAATCTTTGGCTCTTTAAATCCTGTTCTTGCTTATGTTATTGCCCTTATCGTAACAGCATATTATAGAACGGATGGGAAACATCATATACATCAAGAAGTAGACAGGTGGTGCTTAATCATTGCTGGAATGGGGATTGTGACAGTGATTGCTAACTTTTTGCAGCATTTCTACTTCGGAATAATGGGGGAGAAAATGACTGAACGTGTACGGAGAATGATGTTTTCAGGTATGTGGTTCTTTATTTCACTGTATCCCTTGCTACTCTTGTCTTCCTATACCCATGTGCTGAATTGATAGACTCTGCTATGTTTTCACAGACATGCTTTGTATCTGTAACTTGATGGATTCACCTCTTTCTAACTTCCTTTTTAAACAGCAATGCTTCGGAATGAGGTTGGATGGTTTGATGAAGAAGAGAACAGTGCTGATAACCTGTCCATGCGATTGGCAAATGATGCTACTTTTGTGAGAGCTGCTTTTAGCAACCGGCTTTCTATATTCATACAAGACAGTGCAGCTGTTGTAGTTGCTGTTCTCATTGGGATGTTTCTGCATTGGCGATTGGCACTTGTGGCCTTAGCAACTCTGCCCGTTCTTACAATATCTGCCATAGCACAGGTATAAAAGTGTTTGAATTTTGTACTACATGAATTCTTATCTACTCAAGAGTAACCTTTGCATAACTTGTGTGGAATAGAGTCAATCTTTCCCACTCATTGGTGCAGTGCACAGTGGTAGTGTGATTTTTTGTTTTAGCTGCTGAGAGGAGCAATCTTACATTAGCAGTAGGTGACTTAGTACGAGCAATTCTTACATTTGCAATCTTGTGGGTTTTTGAGCTCATCAATCTAGTAAAAGATTACCTACCATACTGTTTTACAAGCCTTTATCTGGATGAGATAATCTTTTATCGATCAATCCAAAATTTAGCTGAATTACCAACTTAATGTTGCAGAAATTATGGCTAGCTGGGTTTTCAAAGGGCATCCAAGAGATGCATAGGAAGGCGTCTCTGGTCTTGGAGGATGCCGTCAGAAACATTTATACTGTTGTAGCATTTTGTGCTGGTAACAAAATCATGGAGCTCTACAGGTTGCAACTTCGGAAAATATTCAAGAAAAGCTTTGTCCATGGAATGGCAATCGGCTTTGCATTTGGCTTTTCCCAGTTTCTTCTCTTCGGCTGCAATGCACTCCTCCTTTGGTATACTGCTCTTTCTGTCAAGAATAAGTACATAACTTTGGCTACAGCTCTAAAGGAGTACATGGTGTTCTCTTTTGCAACATTTGCACTGGTTGAACCTTTTGGTTTGGCTCCATACATTCTTAAAAGGAGAAAGTCTCTGACATCTGTCTTTGAAATAATTGATCGAACGCCTAAGATTGACCCTGATGATAATTCCGCCCTGAAACCGCCAAATGTTTATGGAAGCATTGAATTTAAAAACGTTAACTTTTCTTATCCAACTCGCCCTGAAGTCTTGGTACTCAGCAATTTCACTCTCAAAGTCAATGGGGGACAAACTGTTGCAGTGGTTGGCGTTTCAGGGTCTGGAAAGAGCACCATAATATCTTTGATTGAAAGATTCTATGACGCTGTAGCTGGTCAGATACTACTAGATGGACGCGACCTGAAATCTTACAACTTGAGATGGTTAAGGAACCACTTAGGTCTTGTTCAGCAGGAGCCAATCATATTCTCAACAACTATAAGAGAAAACATCATATATGCGAGGCATAATGCAAGTGAAGCAGAGATGAAAGAAGCAGCAAGAATAGCAAATGCTCATCACTTCATTAGCAGCCTGCCTCATGGTTATGATACTCATGTGGGGATGAGGGGCGTGGATTTAACTCCTGGACAGAAACAAAGGATTGCAATTGCTAGGGTTATTTTGAAGAACGCACCCATTCTGTTATTGGATGAAGCAAGCTCATCCATCGAGTCCGAGTCAAGCCGGGTGGTACAGGAAGCTCTTGAAACTCTGGTTATGGGGAACAAAACTACTATTCTAATTGCACATCGAGCAGCTATGATGAGGCATGTTGACAATATTGTTGTACTTAATGGTGGGCGAATTGTGGAGCAAGGGACTCACGACACACTTGTGGCAAAGAATGGTTTATACGTTCGCCTGATGCAACCTCACTTTGGTAAGGGGATGCGACAACATAGGCTTGTTTAGACGAGCTCTGTGATGGTTTCTAATAATTTCCATTGCAATATACCCATAGGTGTATACAAGCCACGAAGCTCAGGATTTCTCAGTAACATAGGCCAGCATTAGACTTAAGATGATGGTTTTTGAGCTGGCGGCATAGTGGTCCCGTTGGCATGTCTAGTTTGATGGCTGCTTCAATTAGTGGCCGGAGGTAGAATTTGTAGGGTTTGGTTAGTCTGAGTATAGGATTGTCAAGATTAGGCGCATATTCTTTGGGAGACGGGCAGAATTAATATTATTGCCTTCTCTCCATGGTATATTATCGATTTGTAAGTCATAGAGTGAGACGAGCTTTAGGTGGACGCTTCCGTATTCTTTTTTATGCTTTTGTGTCTGGTGTGTTGTGTGTTACTAGTCAGCGGAAGTTTTGTCCGCTTGCTGCTGTACATTTTTCATCCCTACAGAAAACTTGTGAAGTGTAAAAGAAGGCATTCTTTGTTTTTTGTACATAACAGATGAGATGAATTTCGGACATTAAGGCGCATTGAGTTAGAGCAGTGTTCAGCTTTCTTTCAGTATGGTGATTATGCTTTCGCTTTCATTTGTGAACAGTCTTTCTTCAGGATACTATTCTGGTGTTAAAATGTGAAGAAGAGCAAAGCTAATCTCATTTTTCATATGGAAAAGTTCTTTCAGCTTAAGCTACATTCAGGGAAGTGTGGCTCTTATTTCCTTTTGTTCTGGATGTTGTTGCGTTATTACATTTTATAGTTAAGCAGCTTATATTTTCATTTGGCAAAATGGCCATCGAAGCAAGTTTACAGTGAAGGTGGATAAGATATAAGAACGTGAGTTCAACTGCGAATGCATCAATTACAAATTTATGATATAGAATTAGAGATTAAACATGAATTGAAATAGAAAATCCAAAATGTTTATATGTAGGGTGATTATGAATGATTTATTCCTTTTGCACCGTTTGTGAAAAACTTCATTTTTGTAAACTTCCTCCATTTTTGTTTGTAACTAAGGCAAGCGCGTTAATGTTGTTATGGTGACCAATGGGGTGATTTGCGTTAATATTGTTGTAATAGTGACCAATGGAGTAAATTTGTAAGATGGAGGTAAATATGAAAAGAAAGGTTTGTAATTTTGAAAAGAAAAAAAAAAAGAAAATAGAGGGAATTTTCTTTTTTAAAACTCCAATTTGTAAATTATAAGACGGAGGCAAATATTAAAAAAATATTGATAACATCAAGAGATAGATGAATTTTATTTATTTATTTATTTATTTATTTTTAAATAGTCCAAAGCCCAAATATACATAGCGTGGATGTCGTCAAAGGTCATTTTTCTTATAATTTAACTTGAAACCTCATAAAAGCCCAACAAGTGAAAATCATACAAAACCCATTTTCCAGTCACACCCACTGCATGGATCCTGTTTAAGATCTGTCTCCTCATGATCTCAACGCTCCTAGCTTTCCCATAATTATCAAAACATCCCATATAGTTTGAATAATTATTATTATGCCCCTTCAAGGTACAACAACCTAGTTAATCTAACTGTAGAGGTCAACTTGAATGTCTGTTACACTTTTAGAGGTTCTAACTGTAATGTATAGGAAATACAATGATAATTATCCAAATAGCAGGGAATCTAGTGATAATAATGCAAATCACCGCAGGTGCTGAGGTGATTGTCCCCTAAAAGGGATGAACACAAATGTTTGCCCCTCACCATAGAAAGGTCTTAAATGACATAATTTATATATAAGCATCACAACTCACAAAAATAAAATACAAAATAGCAAAGGTAATGACACAGACACCCACGATGCAATAACAAAGATAAGAGATTGAAAAACATCAACACGATTTGTGTTCTTTTTCTAGGAAATTGATCAATTGCTCACATCATATAGCATGTGAAACATGTTACCCACCTCACGTGTTTTCGAACACAACCAACTTCACTCTTCATTGGCTGTAGCATGATCCTGGACCACTTGGAGGCCTTCGAGCATAAGAGTTTGCAACTGGGGCTGCTTGAATGCCACGCCTAGTCAAGAGACAACGAAAATACTCCAATCTTGGCAAAACAGTTGTATTTGCTGAAGATGCAGATTCTTTCTTGCTCCATAAGCGCTCTACAGAAATGAGCAACAAGAATTACAGAAACGATGAGGCACAGTTATGTGTCTTTTTGCATTCATGGGATTAAAATTAAAATCTCGCCAGCCAATCAAGGAATCAATCAGTTACACAGCATTCCAAACTTTCTGAAGAGTTTATGGCATGAGATGGACCACTATCAATGCATCTAATTGAAATGCAGTGAGGATGCACCCATTAAGATTTGTTGAGAAAGAATGAATTTATGGTTTTCTTGCAAAATTGAACAGGAGGTTTGATACTGTAAGAGCGCAAATACTTGGGAAAGAAGAATGCCATCGTTGAATGAGAAAATAGCAATTCTTCTTGTTGAGGAAGAAGGGGTACTATGATTGGAAACCCCACGGTGGAGGGTCCAGCCTTGGTGTGAAATTTTCGTAAAGAATCATGGCAAAAAGCAATGCTTCAGGGGTGGCAGTAGGCCAACACACTTGCCGAAGTCATTCAACAAGGAGTTTTTGTGGTGCACATACTTCAAAAAGTCTCTGCATGCTAAGAAGTGTTGGAAGCTTCATGGCAAGCATGAAGCAATGAAAAAAACATGGCCAGAGAAGTGTGGACAACAAAGGTACATATTATATGATCTAGGGTTAAACGTAAGATGTACTTCTGAAGTATTTTCCCCAAGAATAGCCTAAAACTTATTGAAAGAAAAAAAAAGCCGAAAGTTTTTACTCTTGATCAACCGCAATAAGGTCTTGGAGCTCAGCTGCCAAACAGTAGGTCTAGCACATACCTGCTGCAGCTGCTGCTCGAGGCCATATCGTTTGCTGAACATTCGAGGCATCAGCTTTTTCCGCCCACATGCAAACTTCTCCTCCAATCACAAGTTCTTGTTCCGAAGCATCAGTTATCCCTTCCAATGGCTCAGCATAATATACTGAATCCCAAGGCACATCTAAATGGTCGAGATACCAAACACCTTGGTTACTGAATATGCATCTAAAACCTTTTGCAACAGCCTTTGGACAAACACCAGATCCCAACCTACATTTAACGTGTAATGATTGATCTTCGATCTTTATGGGTCAGAATACCTTACACAGTTTGATACTGTCTAAATTTAACTAGAGACTCACCAGTTATGCACCACAGTCCTGGGATTGAGACTTGACGCAAATGTGTTGAAGGTTTCTTCCCTGAAAATAAGGGAAATTAGATATCATTTCCAACCTTGCAATTTGTATGCTACTTGGAGATTAAGAAACAGGCTCTTCAAAGCTTGAAATTAAAGTGTTAAGAGATGAGGTTCAGTTTTAAAATGAAAAAGATCACAGCAGGGCAATTAGCAAAGAAGCAGTTCCAGTTACTTTTGCCTAAATAATAATAATGGTAATAGTAGCAGTAGCAGTAGTAACAAAAAGAGTCAAGCTTTGGGTTTGGGAAATTACAAATAATGAGCTTACCAGTTAACTGGAGTCCATTTTAATGATATTGCTATTTCCTGAGCTCTGAGTACGAAATATTGATATGCATCTTTAGCAGTCATATTATGATCTTGAAGCCTGTATATTGAATGGTAGCCATAAGGAACATTACAGGTAGAAATTGTGATAAAAATCCAGGGCCCCTATAACATGAAAAGGGAAACAGAATGCTGGTCCAACTACAAAACATATAAAGCATGGTGTTTTGCAGAAAAACAAACATAGAGATATGGGTCGGATATCAAAGACTAGTTGCTATGCATCAGTATCAAACACTAGTTGAGAAGCTTATTTTTCTCACATGGTTGGCCAATTCATGCGTACTCCACAAATTATCCACCTAGCCAGTCTATCACATTTTATATATTTGAAATTTGCACCAAGGAAGGGTTTAATTTTTTCCCAAAACTGGTTCTTTGAACATAGAAGCAGATACAGATGCTGACTGGGGCAGTTCACCTATTATTAAGCAATCTACCTCTCGATATTTCACTTTGTTAGTGGAAATTTGGTTACTTGGAGAAGTAATAAAACAAAGCATGCTTGCAAGATCCAGTGTAGATATGGCACAGGGCGTGTGAATTTCTATGGCTTAAGAAACTGATGGAAGATCTACATCTATTTCAAGTGAAGCCAATGTTACTACATTGTGATAACACAATCCTGTCCAACATGATCGCACTAAGCACGTTGAGATTGATTGGTTTTTATAAAAGAAAAATTGTATGAACAAGTTCTGATCATTGAATATGTAAATTCAGAAAATCAATTAGCAGATGTGTTTACTAAGGGTTTAGTTGCACATAAGTTTATGCTTAATTCGGGATGGAAAATCTTAATTTTTTCAGGATTTCAAAACATTTGCTAAACGTTTTTCTAATGCAGTTGGTTTCGTAGCTGTTTTCAGGAGTTAATTATGTCTCACTTTCTTAGGAATATATATTATACATTATTATTCTTATAAATATAAATTAATGAGGTAGGAAAATTAATGAACCTACATCGCTTCTTTCATTCTTTCCAGTTATCTAAAATCATCAGTTAGATATGTTTATTTAATCAAGTTTAGAGAGGTCATATGTATGATCAACTATATTCAATGCCAGAAAGTATCAAAAGAGGATTAGGATTTATTTGGATTAAGAGTATAGCTTTAACAAAAGTGCAAGAGATTAGGAATCAAAATGCAGTAGCAACAAAAATCATGTCAAAAAATGAAACAACATACTCCATTATATTTTTATTATAAGGTTTCACTCTGCACCATAGTTTTGCACATATTTTTCCTAGTTAAACAAAAGATCTTGAGCGTAGTATTACCACATGGGAAGCAACACACGGACAGTCTTTCCCTAGATTCCTATGTGCATAACATAATGAAAAGGAGAAAGATCCACACTAAATTAAAAGCAAAAATCTGGTCGGGGAACTACTTTTAGCATTTTACTTGTGAGACAAGGCAGAGTAATGAGTATTCGAAATGTTAATGAATTTCCCTCAACTGTACATGAAGGCGCATGTTGATGATATAAAATTTATCATTGCTAAGCGCGTTGGAATACTACTTTAAGAATTTGTAAATACCTTATGCAAGAATTTTACTTACAATGCAGCTAAAATACATCAATTGTAAGAAGAAGGGTGAGGGTTTTACCATTGTTTCACATGCGCAGTCGAGTTCCAACAATCTGCATACATTTTGACTAGGCCTTGTGAGAAGAGATCCCGGGACAGCAGTAAAAGGAGAAATAGAGCACGTGTTTGAACTACCAAATATAGCATTAATTTATATTTCATTTCTTTTAAACAAGAGATGTGGGTATGTCCAAGACTTTTCAATGACTAGTCGCTCTAAATTGCAGCATCCAATCCTCGTAGAGGCAACACATATAATACATTCAGCATAAATATACTCAGAAGTCAAAATCTTAGTCTAGAGTCTAAATCAACTGACATGTTGACATGTATGAAAGACAGATGTTCATCTTCACTGGAAAATAACTAGTTGAAAGCATCTTGACATGAATAGACTGCAATACTGCATTGTGCTATTTAATTATGGAAGATTAAGCCAATTAAGGAAGAAGCTATTAATAAAACAAGGTACAGATTTTTACCGGTATGGACCTCATCGCCACCCAAATGGAAAAGTTCAAATGGAAAAATCTTCCTCATATCTGCAAAACCGAAATTAATTTTAGACACAGAGATCAGGCACAATGGCTTATTAGACTTATTTGATATACATATACCATGACATGGCAACATCAGCAAACGATTAAATCAACTATAGGCTCAAAATGGCAGTAAGTAAACTATGCATATACTCATGAAAGATCTTCTC
>JACFYI010003656.1:1235306-1258396 GCA_014898755.1 Handroanthus guayacan
TTGATAAAGGTTTATTTTATTCAAATAAATCAAGGTCACAATTAATTGGATATGGAGATGTAGGATATTTATCTGATCCACATAAAGCTCGATCTCAAACAGGTTATGTATTCACATTCGGAGGTACTGCTATATCATGGCGTTCTATGAAACAAACTTTAGCAGCTACTTCTTCAAATCATGCAGAAATAATTGCAATACATGAGGCAAGTTGAGAGTGTGTTTGGCTAAGGCTAATGACACAACATATACAGGAAATGTGTGGTTTGGGTTTGGAGAAAAATGTGCCAACTGTATTGTATGAAGACAATGCAGCATGCACAGCACAACTAAAAGGAGGGTACATTAAAGGTGACAGAACGAAACATATTTGGCCAAAATTCTTCTTCACTCATGATCTTCAAAAAAATGGTGATATAGATGTTCAACAGATTCGTTCATGTAAAAATCTCGCCGACTTGTTCACTAAAGCATTACCAACCGCAACATTTGAGAAGTTCGTTTACCAAATTGGGATGACTCAAAGATATTAAGTAACATTCTCATCAGGGGGAGACAATACTTGCTGCACTCTTTTTTCCTTGACCATGGTTTTGTCCTATTGGTTTTTCCTGGTAAGGTTTTTAATGAGGCAGCTTATATTATATATTACAAATATTGTATACTCTTTTTCTTCACTAGGTTTTTATCCCAATAGATTTTTCCTAGTAAGATTTTTAATGAGGCACATTGTTTGTTAATGAACATCCAAGGGAGAGTGTTGTAAATATTGTGAATATCATAACTTGTAAAACCCCCAAATGTATAACCCCTTTTATATATTTATTATATTACATTTATTTTAGTTGTAACATATGAATATGTTACTACATTTGAAGGCCTATAAATAGGCATATGTATTAAGCTTAAGTGATATACAAAAAAAATCAAGAAGAAAATTCCACTCTTTTGCCTCAATTATCTTCCCTTATTCTTGTTACATTCATTTAGTTTTACAACATATATATATATATATATATATATATTAATTTTTAAATCAAGCACTTATTTCTTTTTTTTGATGAGAAACATTAAGCACTTATTTCACTTTCCAATTCCAGTTTTCACCGATATTAAAGGCTCCCTCGCCAAAATCCTTTTTTTGAATTTCTACCATCTCTCTCTCACACACTCACCTCACACACAAAAGCAGCAAAAATCATCAGTTCCACCCACCACTCTACATTGCCGAAACCCCCAAATTTTCCTTTCAATTTTCTAGTACTGTCCCATTGAATTATGAACTCGTTGGAATCGGCGAGGTTACTGCTGGCGGCGGCAGGCGGAGACACCGTGAAGCTGTTCGACATCTCGGTGGAGCCTCAGAACCCCTGCGTTCTTACCTACACTCCGTCTCCAGGCTTACGTGTAAATTCCGTCAAGTGGAATCACAATAGTTAGTTCACAATTCAGTTCCTTTTTTCCGTAAATCTGTTTCTTTTTTCTTTTTTTTTTTCCTCAGCTTAATTTTGGCAATCATATATATATATATATATTACTTATTTTAGCTTATTCAATCGGTAATGCTGTTTTATTTTTGGGTTCTTAATTTTTTGATTCATTAGATTTGGTTCTGGCGAGTGCTGGTGAAGATAGTAAAATATCATTATGGAGGAAAAACGGGCAAAGCTTGTGGACTGTGCCTGCCAAAAATGCCAGGGGCGAAATTTTTGAGGTACATAATATAAACTTGGATTTTCCCCCCTTAGAATTTTGCCATAAATTAGTAGTTCAAGGCAATCCTTTTTGGATCCGAGGATGTAAATTTTATCATAATGTTGCCTATTTATGCTTGCATTAACTTAGTTGCTTAACATCACTAAGATGGTAGCGACTTTAGAAGGAGTTGCTATATATATATATATATATATATAAGTGAAGAGGAACTCAATTTAGAGATTATTTGTCAATTGAAGCAAATGCAATTAAGGTGAACATAGAGCCCCTTGTGTAGTTCTGTTTGAATAGCCAGGATTTGGATAGGAAATTAGGATGCAGAGGAGCTTCAATAAGTGTTCATGTTAATTTAATGAGGCAGTAGATCCAGACTTTGAGAGTGATTGGTTTCGAAATTTTCGTTGACAATTAAACATTACTCTCCCGGCTAAAAATGAGAGAAACCAGAGATGAATTTTAGATTGCAACTGTATTTTGGAGACTTCTTTATGATAAGGTGATTATTCACTGTGTCACAACTTGTGTGTTTGATCTGAAATATGATTTTCTTTTCCTCTCATAATTCTTCTTTAATATATAAGCCTTCAGAGTCTATATCGACTATCAACTTCAGCAATAAAGGATCTCGATACCTTTGCTCTGGTGGAACTGGTCAAGTTGTACGAATATGGGATTTGCAGAACAAGCGTTGTATCAAATGGTTGAAAGGTCATACTGATGCTATTACAGGTGTAATGTACAACTGCAAAGATGAACATATCGCTTCTGTCAGTCGTAAAGGAGATCTTATACTTCACAACCTTGCTTCTGGGACAAGAGCTGCTGAACTCAGGGACCCTAATGGACAGGTTCCTTATATTTTTCCAAGCACTCATGTCGCTGCAAAAGCACTTAGAATTAGGTTTCTTTTTGTGATTTTTACTTTTGTTTTCTAAAAATTACAAGATCAGGTTCTGGGCGCACTTGATTATTCTCGGATGAGCAGGCACCTTTTGGTTACGGCTGGTGATGATGGGTCCATCCACCTATGGGATACAACTGGTCGCAGCCCAAAGGTTTGCATTACGACAATGCATTGTAACTTGATGAAAATACATAATAGCATCATAATAATGTCATTTTCGGAGGAATTTGGTCTTCTACTGCTGGAAACTTCTTTGTTTTGCTGTTTATCAGCAAAATATGAAATTTCTTTTGATCTGTTTCGTGCCTTATGCTTAAAACAAAACATTCAAAACATTCTGGGCTATCTAGTTTTTTTTTTATGACATATGTTCAGACTTCATTCTTTTTTTTTTTTTTTTTTTAATTTTAAATTTTAAATTTTAAATTTTTATTTTTTTTGGATTCGAATTTCCTTAGTTCAATTTTGACGAATGAGAGTCCAAAATCTTTGTGGATCCCTTTTGCCATTAACTATTTGTCATTATTTATTTTTCATTTTTCTGGAACGGTGCAATGGTTTTGCTTAAAGATAGAAGCACTTTAGTCTACAAAGATGCTAGTCTCCAAGAGATAGAGACTTGGAAAGAGAACAAGTTATTATATAATGGGACTTGCCCATTGTAGATCAGATGAACAAATGCACTTGTTAGCATTTAGCAGAAGATTCACACAGCACTGCAGCAGCTCAATATATTCTGTATTGATATTCAGCCTTCTCAATTTCTGTCTAATGTTTGTTCAAAACTCATTTCTTAGACTGACCTTGTCTTCAAATGGATCTTTCTTTCGGGTTTGTGACTCCCTACTCTTGGTATATGCGTTCTACTGGATCTTGTGAGCTCTAGTGCAACTCTTTTTTATGGTGTTTCTTCACGCACCTTCATTCTTCAGCTTAATAACGACTCTCTTTCCTACTGGCAATACTGGTGATACTTCTTTGTTTTGGCAGTCATTAATCTTTGGACCTCTGTAAATCTCCCTGAAGTGGCACTCCACTTATCAGGACCCTTCTGACGCTTCCATTAATGTGCGGAAACACAGAAACCAGTCTATTAGGCTCTTCTGCTACATATTTTGTGATCTTTTTACTTCAAAAAAATGCATCTTTAATTGCTTTCTGCTCTTTAGATTTTGGAGATCATGATTGGATCCTGAATGTGCACTTTGTTGCTTTATTGACTGTAACTTCTTAGATTGGGATTTCCCCTTACTGCATTCCTATGTGGAGTAGTTACTTTTTTGTTTATCACAGACAATGATTTTGCATTTCACAGGTTTCTTGGCTCAAGCAGCATTCTGCTCCGACCTCTGGTGTTAGTTTTTCACCAGCCAATGACAAGGTTTCTTCTTTATCATTTTGGCTTGATTTGTTCTGTATGTCTTCTTAGGCCATTTATTCAAATGAAACGTTTTCTGTAAGTCAGATGTCATGTATTAATTTTTTCCTTGTTAATTTAACAGATTATTGCAAGTGTGGGTCTGGATATGAAGTTATACACTTTTGACTCAGGGTCTAGAAAGCCATCATCCTGCATTCCTTATGAGTCGCCTTTTTCTTCCCTGGCATTCACTGATGATGGATTAACCTTGGCAGCTGGTACAAGCACTGGTCAGGTTGTATTCTATGACGTTCGTGGGAAACCACAACCAATCACTGTTCTTCGTGCATATGGGAATTCTGAGGTGATCATCACTTTTTAAATATTATTTTTTGTACCTCGTTTGGAGATTTTGTTTGATGTGTGATGGCATATCTCTTAAATTTCTGCAAAAGCATTTGTGATATGTGTTATACCATGGTTACTGGTTATTATGTGTGCTTCAAACCTTATCAAGAACCCAAATTTTGTCTCTTTTGTTTTGAAATTTCCAGTTTGCCATGTGTGCTAATAGCTTTAATGGGACGGATCAATGACTCACCCTATGGAACTTTCTAGTTATCAGTATGAGCTGACGTAAATGTTCACTGTTGCTGATATGCCAAAATGTAATATTTGGCAGTGTATGTGCCATGCTTAATCAGTTTATTGTGTTAATTTGTGGTTACTGTATTCCGTCTCAAAAAATTCGAAAACATTTTCATTGTAGTCATGAAATATGACTTGATCTTCAACAGGCTGTTACAAATCTATGCTGGCAGAGGTCAAAACCTGTAACAGTAAATGAAAACATCTGTACAGATGAAACTGTTCTTTTGGCCGGTGATTCAGGGGATTCAATCCTTATGCCTGATCCACTTCCTTCAAGAGCATCATCAAGCCTTTCAATGCCCTCAACAGTGTCTGGATCTCGAAATTCCAGCCGTTCTGGTATCTCTGGAGATTTATTTTCAATTCCTGTAGGATCTACATCAAGTGCACCCAGTTTACCTGGTTCAGAGGAGACACCTGTTCGAACAAACTCGTTGACTGGTTTAACTCTAGCAAGATTGAATGCACCTCGAAGTTATAACTTCAAGGATGATATGGAGGTGTTTTCTCCCCTTGTGGAAGTTCAACCAATTACTCCCTCTCTTGATAAAATGTGGAATCTTGATGCTGGTTCAAAGAAAGATCAAGATAGAAAACCATCTTTTCTGTTTCCTTCTAGGAGGTTTGGTCTTTCAGAGGATGGGGACAATGATAAATACCCAATATTTGATGGGAAATCTAACTCATCATCCAAGCAGGTACTTCTTGCTCAATCTCCAAATTGCTTTGCTTTGTTATTTTTATTATTAATAAGTTACGTTTCAGCTTAATCAGTGCTATTGCTTTAGTTGAAATCTAGTTTTGATCTAATCAGTAATCATCCAATATCTTAGGTCAGATTTTCTAATCCTGTACTTAATAAATGTGATTCACAATAAATTCCATCTGTATAGATCTTTAGTTAACACAGCATACTTTAAAGTGTGGT
Source organism: Handroanthus guayacan (assembly GCA_014898755.1). Lineage (NCBI taxonomy): Eukaryota > Viridiplantae > Streptophyta > Magnoliopsida > Lamiales > Bignoniaceae > Handroanthus > Handroanthus guayacan. The sequence goes on from JACFYI010003656.1 coordinate 1,240,866, forward strand.
AACTTTTCATAGAACTCTTTTCTATGAAGGTTGCTTGATTTCGAAACAGATTTTTAGCAGATAGGCCAACATTTCATTACGCTGCTTAACTGTTTGGTGGATGATAAATGAAGTGAGTCTAACTGAAACTTCTTTGAGTGCGTCATGCACTTTTTTTTCCCCTCCCCCTCCTTTCGGGGTGCTATTTGTGGATTTTCATTAAGCCTGATGATACGCTTTCATGCTGTATGCAAGGATAATTTTCTTGTACAACTGACTTTGAAATATAAAATATTTGATCCCCTTGTCTTGTAGTTGCACCCCCTGCATAGCAGAAGCGAACTACTTTGATGGTGCCATTATACTTGATTGCTATATGTGGTATATCTTAGCATTTTGATGCCGTTGGAGTTCTTGCAGGATGACATCCGTTCTACCTTCTCGCAGTTGACATCTTCCCCTGCATCTACCCGTACCGATGGCTCTTCCTCCATTACTCTACCTGAAGCTTGGAGTGGCGAGAGATTATCAGACAAATTTGTTCACCACCGTGAATCCCTCAACTTGCCTTCTCGTTTTGCAACATTCACATCCACGGGTTCATCATCAGGATTAATGTTGTCTGGATTAAAAGAGAGTCTTCACACAAATCAGAGTACAAGCAGTTTAACATCAGGCCTGAGCCTGGCCAGTTTGCGTACCAGAGAAACCTCCAATCAAGAAACTTTATTTGGATCATCGGAGGCTGTTTCATCTCCTCCAGGTACAAAAACTGTTACAGGGCAGGCTAACCTTGATAATCTCGGTCCAGCTTTGTCTCTTCCCAGAAGATTCTCCAGTTATGCTGAGAGAATAGGTGCATCCTTTGGTGATTCATCATCATTATCAATGGGGTCACCAAAATCTAAGAAAACGGGTGGAGAAACTAGGGAAGAACTCCTCAATAGCTTGTTGTCAAGGTCGGAAATGCCATCTGCTGCAGGAACCGCTGACCTCATTACTACAAATGTACGAGACTATTAAATATCCTATTCTCTGTTTTGGGATTTAGTGAAATCTTTTTTGATGATTTTTCATCCATGTTTCTCATTTACTGTTCCTTGCCCCCAGGCTGTGAATACGTTGTAGATGATGAGTCGATTCAAATGCCTGGGTGTTATCTCCCATTCAGCTACTTAATTTTCTATAATTTCGTGGCAGGGTGGAGCGGCGCAGTTGCAGAAAAATTCCTTGCAATCTGACTCACAGCAGGGAACTTCTTTTACTCTTCAGCTTTTTCAGCGTACACTTGAAGAAACTCTTGCTTCATTTCAGAAATCTATTCACGAAGACATGCGTAATCTTCACCTAGAAATACTGAGGCAATTCCACATGCAGGAGGTAACATCCGACATTATGCCCGTTTGGTTTTTCCACTCATGGTTTCCCTAATATTTGAAACTAACGTGCAGATGGAGATGTCCAGTGTCATGGGATCAATATTGGAAAATCAGGCTGCGATTATGAAAGAACTTCATTCACTTAGAGAGGAAACACGGCAGCTTCGACAGTTACTGTGAGTATAGTTGGGCCCTCTCACCAAGGTTCGATCATTTAAATGTTATTTCATACGCTTGTCTGCCATTATTTTGTAGATAAGAAAGGGACTTTAGTGTGAGTTGTATTAGTATTACTGGCAGCCGCATTTTATGAGAATGTTGTTTTCTAACTTATTCGTGGGGTATCGACAAAGTGTGACAGAGCTTCTGTTCTTGCTTGGAACGTGTGCAGACAGTTTGTCAACGTGGACAAACGAAATCCTTTCTGGTATTATGATATATTTATTTTCTTGTTCTGAGCGATTATTTTATGTGAACGTGATTTCTGTACAAGAAGATGATTTGGGCTTTTCCATCTTTTGGCAATATGTTCTCTCACGACGTCTTGTTACAGCATCTATAATTGCTTCTGATTTAAGCTAACTTCAACATCAGTAAAATCCTTATCAATCAATAATAGGCCGGAATGGTGGGGACTGGGGAGGGTGTGATAGAAAGAGCTTTTGATTGTTAGTGAAGTAAAAGTTTTATAGAAAAAATTGATCACACATCCTAAATATTTGAAATTCAACTAAAAGTTGAAATCTTATTATGGAGAATTTCACCAATACTCATGGAGATTGGGTATTATTATCAGGATAATTGTGATTATAATTACAATTATACCTTTTAAGTTAACGTATAATTATAATTATATTCCTTTGTTCAAAATTTAATGTTTTAAGATTTTTATAGAGTGTAATTATAATAATACATCAATTGAACTCATAGGGTGTAGTGGGAATTATGTTTCGGGAGCTCTTTAGATAATTATGTCAAATGTTAAAGAGTGGTGTTGTAATTATCCCTTATTTTAAAGTTTTGCAACCGGCCCTTGGGGGTGTGAATTGTTAAATAGATATCCCGTGAATTAGCTTTTTGACTAATTGATCAGAAAAAAAAATAAATAAATAAATTGGCTTTTTGAGCAGGCAAAGGGTGCTATTTGGGTCCTTTACCTTTTTGACTGGTCCCGTTTGGGTTGTGGTAAGCCTCCGTGCATTGCTAAGTGAAAAATCTATTGAAAATTAACATGAATGGAATTCTTACGTGTTCTTGGATGATAAAACCAAAAAAAAAAAAAAAAGCTTTATAAACATTATTTACCCAAAAGAAAGTATTTATATTAAAGAGGTTTAAACTATCACACGGTGGTATGAGAATAATAATATTTAAAATCAATAACTGACAGAAAAAATTCATGATAGAGTTACTGTATAGTAAAAAATTAAATAAGGTTATTATTAAGTAGAATAAAGGTCAAAACGCCCATGGTCGGAATCGAACTAAAACCTCATAATTCAAAGGATTTGTCCTGTATTTTTTTTACTTTGAAAGTATTAATATAATGATTAAAATTTATTGTTTTTCTAAAGACGGATGCTTTTTTTGAAGAAAAGTTATGTCACTTCAGTAAAAATTACATTTTCTCTACCTCATGATAGTCGAGTAGAAATTACATAAGCCGTGTTTTTAAAGTTCCTCATAAATAGTATATTTCATGTGTATATCATGCTAAATTTGTAATGGTGTATGTGTCCACGTTCACGTATCATAAGTGTGGCTAGTAACTTTTCAAGCGTTGGTTTTCACATGAATAGCCTTAATTTGTTAATTTGCGTGATTGATACGTCTGCTTAATGTGATCAAACACTAGGTTCTTCTCAAACATGCATTTCTTTGGTGGCATAGTGTCTTGGTAAAAGAAGTAATGACATTATTAGATAATAAAAGAATTTAAACAAAAAATGTTGTAATTACATGATTCTCACTTATGAGAAAGTCTATCGTCTGAAATCCAAAAAAGAAATCATATTTGATGTGTTTATTATACTTGTCAGGGGCCTAATTATAATTAAACTAGATATATAATGAGGACGGAGCTCTAAATCAATCACTTTATTATTTAAACCCCAACTCTAACTAGAATGGGCCTTTGGGGTTTTTAACTCAATTCTAAACCACAAGATAGAAAAGAAAAAGCGAATGTAGGCTCTCTAGTTAAAAATACAATATTACTGAATCCCGAGAGAGAGTCATTTACGTTCCTGAATTAAAGACCCATTTAATCTATGATTTACAGTCTGATCTCTAGATCGAGTTCTGGACGTATCAACTTATATGTCTTTTATTTTTTTTCCAAAAAAGAAGGGGAAAAAATCAATGTTATAGTTGATTATATCTTAAAACCACATAGAAGCACCGAGGTCTGGGTGGTGTAGTTGGTTATCACGCTAGTCTCACACACTAGAGGTCCCCGGTTCGAACCCGGGCTCAGACACATGCCTTTTTCCCACTATTCAACTCTTTTTTTATTATTTTCTTTTCCTCTACAGAATTAAATATTAATAACATTACAGTCCTAAATATAAGTATTTATATCTTCAGTCCAGATACATTGTATTAAGTTCTTATCCATGAAACTTTATCATTTCAGAACTGTTCACGATTGACCAAATTGAAAATAAATTTCAATGTCAGCAGACAAAATAACATGCAGCACAATAATCAAATACGAAAGTAAATCTTTTTTTTCTTCTTGAGAGAAAAATATGAAAGTAAATAAATAAAATAAAAAAAAACCCTCTACCATGAAACATAAAAATTTGTTTGTTAAATTATATTAGTCAAATAAAAGATAATAGTCACGATCTAAAATATTATTCCAATGGTGATGCTACTTTTGGATTTACCACACCAAATAAATTTAATTTATTGCTCTACCGTCCGCAGAGTCCCAGAAAAAGTTTATTCAGGCCAAGACAAAACAGATATTTGAAAATGGCGGATTCCTTCATTTTATAAGGTAAATGTCTCCGAATCACATGTATGTTGTGGCTCCTAAGCTCAAATCACTTTCAATTAATATGGTACACTCATTATCTTATTAATATTAATATTTCACACTTTCATTTCTATGTACTTTGTAGTCATAGGAGTTAAATAGGCCATCAACACATGGTGTGTTCTTCCGTCATACCAATCAGATGAATCCAGATAAGAGGTGGGTCGACTAGTGATCTGAAGAAGCATATATAATTTTATTTTTATTTTCGGAATAACGTTTTAATTTGTTGAAATGACGTAAACTAATGTTTTGTGTATATTAACTGTTGGATAATTGTATCTCGTTATGCACACAGGATAATTTCTACTGGTAACGAGCTCCTAGTTAATGGGCTCAAACGTAGGGCAACGGGAGTACAAGTGTTGGGATGTAAAAGTTCTAGACAGATATGTGGTTGACGGTTGTTGACAATAGTTACAAGAAAGAGAAAATTTATGGACTAACGACAACATTTATAGACTAAGGAACCAACATACAAGTAGTAGTAACTTTTAGTGTTGCCTTCATAGAGGCTAATATCAATGCACAAATAGGCTAGGGACATTGAGTTGTTGATAATCAAGTTTAGAGCTTGAGATAGTGATATTGACAACCCAAATGCAATGAAATTACCTACTAAATCATCACCCTCCTCATTATTGTTTCCACGATAACCATGTAAATGATAGTGCCTCCCAAATTGAAGATTAAAGCTTAGACTTTAGATATAGTATGTAAGTATTAAACTTTGTGTTGATAATTAATTTTCATAAATTGAGAATTTATTTTGTGTATAATGTGAACTTATCGTGTGCAAATTACAGATTGTTGTGTGTCTTATGTGAATTAACTGAAAATAGGACGGCATGTTCAAAAAAATTTAATGGATTTAAAAATTTTATTTTTTTAAAAAAGTTTTGAAAAATATTTTAGGAGATAAATATTGTAGGAAATTTTGGAATATGTTGAAAATACATAACAAATAGAAGAATACACAACTTGGACAAATTCTCGTTGTGAATCTATCGAAAAGCAAAAACTAAAATATAAAAACGTACATATTGATGGTTTTTTGATTGAAATTCAATCATATATTAAAATAAATAACATATGAAATAAATGATTTTAACAACCATGTGGTGGAAAATATCTTTCTAAGTTTTGTGTTTCTAGTTGTCAAAGTTTTCATTAAAAAACTTGTTGGAAAAATTTTTGACAGGGGAGTCACCATCAAAAAAATATTTTTAATTGAAATTACAATTCTTTTGGTTAAAATTTTGTCAAGAAGCCAAAATTTCTCGTAGTGTTTTAAAATTTTATTTTATTTTAATAATTTAATAACTTATTATTAAAAATAAGATCTAGCGTTATATAAACTTTAAAATCATTGTATAAGATGTGAGAACATATATAACTTTTAGAAATATATTTACCCAGATGTTGTCTTAATTTAAGATCCAAATCAAAAGTTTAACGCCCTCTTAAATAATTTTGGCAAGAAAACTAATATTTTTTTATTTTTCTTTGCAATAAACAAAAAAGGAAAACGACTTTGATTTGTAAAAAAGTGGAAGCTAAACTTGATGTTAATAACGTTTCACAAATTTCTAATTTTAAATTCTTTTAAGCTTTTCATTAGCCAAAATAAGAAGTTCACTTTCTCTTAAATGGTTTTCAAGTTTCCCTTTCCACCAAAGCATCCAAACTTGTCAAGTTCAAGACATGTAACTTAACACATTTATGATTGTATCATATTTGGAATTTATAAAGTTACTTTCATATCTCTTGAATTAGGAATGTGTGGTTCAAAATTCATACCCTTAAAATATTTGCCAATTAAGTAGTTAGAAATAAGAAAATAAAACCAAAATATAATTATTCTGTTGAAATTTTCAATATACATTCCATCAATTACAATTTCTTGTGGTCGTTTTTTTTAATACACGAAGATTGTAAATTTAGTTACGGACGCAATAATCTAGTTCATGATGGATCTTAAGTTTCTTCAGAAAAAAATAATTCTCAAACCAAGCAGAATGAGTGTACACGTTTCAATTTAACTTTAAAGGATAAGGTTACTACTAGGGTAATAATATAAAAATTTTTCCTCTTTTCATTTGTGATATGATTACTTACCAGAAGTTGCTACATTATTTCATGGTTATTTGCTTCAAACTTCTCCAATCATCCCATCTCATAACTTCTTTCCTTTTTAATCTTTGATCTTTATTTTTATTTTTGGCATGTTTCTTTCTTTCCCTTTCCATCTTTTTTGGCTTAAATGCCCTGACCGAAGAATTATATTTGCCCAAGAAAATTCAAAGAATGTTTAATAAACAAGAAAACACCCACAAAAGACAATGGTTTCTTGCATACCATTCGCTGAGAAAGCAAAAATGGTATCTAAAAAACTATATGGCTTATTGTGAAAAAATTGGAGAAATAATTGACTTTTTTCAATATGTTGAAGAAGCCAATTATGAGTTAAAAAAGGATTTTCCTAATTTTAACGATCCAAAACAAATTGCTGTTATTGAAAGTTCTTATCAGACTTATACCACAGCAAAAGGAAAACCTATTCAAGCAGTTCATCCGCCTTGCACTTCATTAATTATGAAGACTGATGGTGATAGGGTTATTGATGCCATTCCATTCAAACATGGAATTGCGAATGATGGCATCACTCAAATCATACATCAGAATAACTACACTAATATGTGTATGCAAAGCATTTCAAAACAAACTTCCAGAATTGAGGAAGCCATTTCAAAAATTGGAATGACTCAAAAGGATAAAGCGTCCTCCTCCAAGAGCGACGATTCGGTTCCTTTTAAGCCACCTCCAAGTTTTGAAAAGGACAAATTTCATTTGAACTCCAAAAAGGATTCTGAGTTTGTTGAAGAACTTATAGTTCGCCTTCAAAAGATTAAAGTCGAAGAACAAAAGACCAATGTTACTATTACCACCTTAAAAAAAAGGGATAGTGACGAAGAGACACCTAAAGAGGATGTTATGGTCAATAAAATCAACTCAAAAGGGAATAAAATCCCAAAGCAATATTCCAAGCCTTATTTTCCCAGGCCATCACCTGTAGATATCCAGTTTGAAGAAAAGGCAGATTTTGCCCAATTCAACGGAGAATCTATAGTTGAATGGAATATTGATGGTATGTCTGAATACCAAATAAGAACAATTGTCAAGTATATGCTTATATATGCTTCTGCAGCAAAGCTGAAAGGCAATACTGATGAAGCTATAGCAAAGGCCATTATTACTGGCTTTACTGGACAATTGCAAGGTTGGTGGGATTTCTATCTTAAAGATATTGCCAAAGATAAAATACTTAAGGCTATTCGGACAGATCCCACTACTAATGAAATAAAACATGATGCAGTTAATACACTCATCTACACTATAATGGCACATTTTGTTGGGGCTAATGAGCTCTTAAGCAATCGTACGACAGAGCAACTTATGAATTTGCAATGTCCTACCTTGTCATATTTCTATTGGTATAAACAGACGTTTATGGCAATAGTTATGACACGAAAAGATTGCAATGAAGACTTTTGGAAAGAAAAGTTCTTATCAGGACTTCCAAAAACCTTTGCTGAAAGAATGAGAAATCGGCTTAAAGCCAAATACGAAAATAATATTCCTTATTCTCAGCTTGAATATGGCGATTTAGCAGCTGAGGTAGTTGCAGAAGGAATTTCTTTTTGCAATGACATTAAGCTAAAACGTCAGATTGAATCTGAAAAGAAAGGAAGCCGAGAAATTCTCGGAGATTTCTGTGAACAAATCGGTTATCACCCCATCCAATACCCTAAAAAGGATGAAAATAAAGTTTGGAAAAGAAAACGCCATAAAGAGCAGTTTTTCAAAACCAAACATAAAAGTAAACATAAAATCAAATCTTCCCCAGAAGAGAAGCTTAAAGTTTCAAAGGGAAAGAAAACAAAAAAGAAGAAAATTGTTATCTGCTGGCGTTGCGGTCAAATAGGCCACTATGCTAACAGATGCAAAGTTAAGAAAAAACTTGAATCTTTAGGTCTTGACGAAGGCCTTAAAAAGAGTCTTTGCAAGATATTTTTCAATGAGGAAGGAGAAGACTTATATGTCAATATTGTCTCCAAAAATTCAGAAACAGAAGAAAAATCTGATGAATCCGCTTATAGTGGATCTGATTATGAATCAGAACAATCCCACACTAAAGAAGAGTGTGATGAGTTTTGCGAATGCGCAAAATGCTATGTTAAAAATTTCAACTTGAGCTTAAATGTTCTTACTAAAGAAGAAAGTTTTATTCTGGATCTAATAGATCAGATTTCTGACCCAATTCAGAAAAGGAAGGCCTTGGAGACTTACCTTCAAGAAAAGCCTAGCTCTTCTAAATTGGCAGAAAAAACTTTCGACAGAGAGCCATATTCTTTACAAAAAATTATGGCTAGAAGTCATGAATTCCTTAAAAGGGAACCTACTATTTCAGAATTAAATTCAGAAATTAACAACATTAAAAAAGAGCTTTCTTTAATAAAAGAGAAAATCTTTTATCTTGAAGAAGCTAAAAAACCAACGCCTGTTTTAAAAAACGAAAAGGTACAATTTGAAGACGAAGAATCTTCAGGAGAAGAGAAAGAGGATTTTGAAATTCCTCAGGTTTCAGAAGAAATCAATTTCCTCTCATCTGAACAGATTCTTCAAGACTACAAATGGGTTAATACCCTTGACAGAGTTAAAATGGTTTATTGAAGTCACTCTTGTTGTCAACAAGGAGTTCTCTCTCAAGGTTGAAGCCATGGTTGACTCAGGAGCTGATCTCAATTGCATTTCTGAAGGACTTATACCGTCCAGATATTATTCAAAAACAACACAAGTTATCACTGCGGCCAATAGGCAACCACTTCCCATTGAATACAAATTGTCAGATGCGGCTATTTGCAACAATGGAATCTGTCTACCTATGCCATTTATAATGGTTAAAAATCTTTCTACATCGGTTATTTTGGGAAATCCATTTCTTCATATGCTTTTCCCTATCGAGAAAATCGACGAGAAGGGAATTGTTTCAAAATTAGATGGAAATTCTTTGTATTTTCCATTTATTACCCTTCCAAAACACCATACTATAAACTTTTTATCAACTTTGGTAAAAAGAAAAGAAGACTTTCTTAATTCCTTAAAGGAAGAAGTATCTTTTAAAACATTAGAAGAAAAATTATCTTCTAAAAAGATACAAGAAAAAATTTTTCAAATAAAAGGGAAGTTTCAAAAAAAAAAAAAAAAAAAAAAAAAAAAAAAAAAAAAAAACCTTTTCAATCTCATTACTTTTGTTTTTAGTGCGATAATTTTATAATTTATTATGATTAATGAAATCGAATAATAAACTTATAATAATTAAAAGAAAAATACCAAATGAATAAATATACAATTATAGAGTTAAAATAAATCTTAACTTGATAATAGGAACCACAACTTTTGTCACATATTAATAGCAATAATCTAATTCAGACACGACTTCCTCAAAAGAAAGTAAGAACTGAACCAAACAGGACATGCCAACACGTTCTTGTCTATTCTTTCCATACAGTAACAAAATTAAATATATCATTTTATTATAATAAAAACTAATACTAAGTTTTTCTTTTGAGTAAAAATAATAATTAATTTGTGGACATTCTAATGACGTCTTAGTAGTTTAATCAATGATTTGATTACCTATAAAACGTCGCCAAATCTCTCAAGTGATAATTATGATTTAGACTATGATTTTGAAACTTATCATGATTGATGAAATTGGATTGTAAACTCATAAATAACAATAAGAAAACTTGGTCAATTATATGTTGGTGAAACTAATTACAAATTTGTCCCTTATTTTATTTATTTATTTTTTTTAGTTTTGGTGAATAAACAAGATAATAATATTTCAAGTAATAATAAAAGATTCAAATATAAATAATCAGATTAATATTATCTCAGACATTGTAATAGTAGCTAGATTTGACCTACTAACTAGACTTACTTAAGTCAGGTTTCTTAATGAGACTCTGATATCTTAACTATATAATGCTAGGACAACTAATAGTCAAACAAATAAACTATACTCGGTCGTGTGATCTAGACAAAGTTAAGATGCGTTGGTGTGTTTCAAAATGCTAGAGAGTAAAGAAAATTAGAAAAGGACTAATTTCGAAGAATAGGATAGACTGCAAAAATTTTGGTGTTTTTTCTCTTTATTATTCTTCTTAAAGAGGAACCCCTTTTATAACCAATTTTCAGGCTTAAACTTGGGATTTAAAATCTTTCGGACAAATTTCAAAGCATTTTGAATAATAAAAAAATACTTTTCTCATTGTTTGGGTTCATCATACTATTGTAGTTGAAAAAAGATTCCTCAATTATTTGGGATCTATCATAATTATCCTTTCATTATGTTTTTAATGTTTTGCCAAGTGGGTCAATTCATTGTATTCCTAAAATGATTGTCATCTTCTTAATTCCTATCATTGGATGCTCTTTCATACTTAAGTAGGTCCTAATATTGATCAACTTATTCTTCAACAACTTTTGGAACGTTAGTTTCTAAAGTGAAATTTCCTTTTAGAAATTTCGCCAAATAACTTTCTTTAGATGTGATAAACATAGTTGTTCTAAATAATCTCATTTCTTTTGTTATCATGTTACTTTCTTTATCCTTTTGGACTTCATGACTAACATCAATTATCATGACCGATAACAAGAGAAGGATTTATTCTTTTGTTTGAGCTTCTCAAGGACATCTTTCTTTGAAACTCTATTCTTCAAAAAATTTTATTTCTCTAATGTCCAAATATAATGTGCTTATAGAATTTTTCTTTGCTTATTAATTCATTGAGCTGACGATAATGAATTCCAAATCCATTCTCCTTTTAAAAATAAATCTTTAGGGATTTGATAGATTATTTGTCTGATGAAATTCTCATTACTTAGTCAGATCCAAGGAGGTTAAGATCCACTGAATGGCTTCTATCGAGAATAATGAGATAGCTTTTGTTTAGCTTCTTTATAGAGAACAATTCTTTTAACTCATGAAGAAATGGGCTGTATGTTATTTTCCATTTTATCAATTTCTAACAAGTCTTCATTCAAATTCTATCATACAAATTATTAGTTATATCAATTAAGTAACTTAAAGCTTTTCTCACATTTAAGAGACAACTTTCAACTTCTAAGATAAGTTCTATATCCCTACAATTTTCTTGACAGAAGCTCTTAAACAAATTAATTTTTTTTTCTATGATTCGAATTTTATTTTAACTTACTTATTCTCCATTAAGGACGTCACCTTAAAACTGAAGTCTAATCTTATTAAATAAAAAAAACACCGCTGCAATAAAAAAAATAATAATAATAATTTTTTAAGATCTAACTTTCCAACACTAAAATTCCACTGGCTTAGAAACAATTTCTTTAACCAAAATCCATTTTTGAATATGAATAGGAGTCTATAGGACAAAGTGGCCAAAGCATGTATTATTGCAAGTATTTAGGACAAAAGCACAAAGCTCAAAAAGATACGAATATGCAGAAAGTGTCACTTCCTCAGTGGGTACTAACCTACAACCTATCATTTTAGGCCATGTTTGTTGACATTTTTAATTTTTGTTACTTTTTGCTTTTTATTTATTTATTAAAAACATATTTTATTACTTAGGTAGGGAAATACAATTTTTCTTTTTTCTTTTTTATACCGCTGAGTCCCAAACCTATATTCCTATTGTGTAAAAAGAATATACCCTTCTGTAATTTCAAAATGATTAAAAAAAATGTGCTAATTAATGAAACAATCCTTTCCTTCTCCAATACCTATACAATTTTCCTTTTTTTTTTTAAAAAAAAAAATTTATGATAATTTCAATTTCAAATACTGATTTTTCAAATTTATTATTCACAATCATAATCACTATATTATTTTAATTGTAACCACTACTTTATAATATTTGATTAAAACTACTCATACTTATTCTTTTTAATTATTATTTCTAAATAATCATATTTTTTATTTTCATATTTTCCTATTTCATTTGTTTGAAAGAAATAAAATATATTTGCATAATATTATTTCATTAATAATTTTCATACATGGGAACCATGCGCATAATTATTAGTTATTATAAAATAACAAGTTTCTAATATTATGTAATCAAACTTAAAATAAATAATAAAAAATTAATCCTTCACATCACCAATGCAAACAAATTTTTATCATCACCCAAAGTCAATTAAAGAATGTTTAAATTATTTTCAACAAAACAAAATGAAACTAAAAATAAAACTTAAATAAAAAAAAAGAAAAAAAAAGACGTGTACAAGTACGCCAGCTATTCTAAATCTCATCCTCATAAAAAATAGGAAAAGAATAACAAAAATAGTGGTTTTGTTATCAACTTTCTCACCAGCGCATCAAGAACTCTGCCTCAATGGCGCTCTGTGATTGCTCCATCGCAACAAGACAAAATCTTGACAAGCAAAACCCTTAATTTTCCACATATGTGGCAAATATCTCTCTAAATCTCTATGTATTTGTATCTATGACCCATGTGCAAAACCCTATAAATACAAGGAGCAGTCACGGGTCGCCTCATTTTCAGCGGCGCTTCGTCGGTGCATCTCTTCTCCATTGTCCTATTTAGACCATTCTCAGTTCTCTCTTTGGCTAAACAATGGAGGCTGTGGATCCGACTCGTGAATTTGTTAAAGATGTTAAGCGTATCGTAATCAAGGTAAGCTCGTTTAGTCTTACTGTTTTGATTTTTTTTTATTTTTTTATTTTTTTTGAATGAAAGAGATGTTGGAAAGTGGTTTTCAGATGGTATATTACATTTGGATTTGCTAAAGATTCGAATAAGTTTGCTTTTGTACCTGAAGTTTTGGTTTGGCATCATTTTGATTGTATGACAATGTGGTGTGACTTTTAGCATTTCTTCAGTGGGATGGACATGGACGGCAGTTAGTGGTAAACGCCTGTTTGAGTGTGCTGAGTTAGTATACAAGAGTGTTTGCATCAAGTTCCTTAAAAGGGAACGTGTTGTGGTGAACAGTAGGGAGCAGGCATTTGGATTCATTTTTGTTATAGAAATTTCACAACCTTGATCCGGGTCGTCCAACTGAGCTATCCTGGTAGGGTCTATAAGAGGGAAACAGGTCAGGTTGTAAGTTGAGGTCGTACAATGAAAGCGGGCTGATCTTTAACCTGATATCAAAGGACATGGGTAGACTGTGAAATGCAGGTAAGGTAGATTCTAACTGAAATCAAAGGACACGGTGTCGGTTAGGGTCTCCAGGGTTTACCCTCCGATGTTGAAGTCAATAAGGATGCCAGGTTGATAAGTTCGGACATATATATAGTTGGTTGAATAGCCTAAGTCTAAAACTTAATATACGTAGCTTTGTCTTACTCTAGTTAGAGATATTTGTAGTGTGTGACACACATAATCCAACGGTGTCAAGTCTAGTCGGTTCCATCAGATTCATCTATATGGATTTGTTGAGTGGTCATTTTCATTTGGGTCCAGGGCTTGGGTTGGATTCTGCTCTAACCCGTGGATCTTGAAGTGTTTGGACATTTTCGTGATAGTTGAGGTTGGTGATTTGCCCTATATCATATCAAGTTTTACATAAATGTACTGGGTGATCAATCTTATATTGAATATTTATCAGTTGAATGTTATATCGGAATATGCCAAGGGAATGCTTTATGCCAAATTTAACTAAGTTGCTTTTTAGTTGTAATAATATTTCTAGTTCATAACATTTTCAGATAATGAGTTTTTCTATGGCAAAATTTAGTTTGAATGTCATTTTCCTTCATATACTGAATTTTCTTTTCCACCGTTTATCTTTTCCTGTTACTTTCAAATCCTACTTTTTTATGTTCTGACTGATTCTTAATCTTTATAATTAAGGTTGGGACTGCTGTTGTCACACGAGCTGGCGGAAGATTAGCTCTTGGCAGATTAGGCTCACTTTGTGAGCAGGTCACTTCAAGGATCATAAATTGCTTAAACTTCTTTTCAAATTTTCTAATCCATCCACAAGTGTTTTACACTGTTAAGTTGCAAATGAAGTGCAGATTCATGAGCTGAACACTCAGGGATATGAGGTTATTTTGGTCTCATCGGGAGCTGTTGGTGTTGGCCGCCAACGGCTTAGATACAGGAAATTAATTAATAGCAGGTCTTTTTTCTTCTCCCTCTGTCTTGGATTTTGGTCTTGTGAGACTTCACAAGATCATATTGGAATTTTTGCCTGCTGATGAATATTCCATGAATTAATCTCTCTGCTTCATATAGCCGTTATCTATATGTTTCAATAGTGTTTAGATGGCAGCACAAGTATTCTTTTGCTAAAATATCTAATGAATACAGGGGTAGACTTCCATGCTACTAAAAATTTGCAAATCAGAAGAAGAAATTGTTTATGAATTATTGCTGTATGTTTAACTTTTTATCCATTTTATCATCAATTCTTTCTTTTGAGTTCTTTTGCAGTTTTGCCGACCTCCAGAAACCACAAGTTGAACTTGATGGGAAAGCTTGTGCAGCTGTTGGGCAGAATGGTCTTATGGCCCTCTATGATACTCTGTTCAGCCAGGTAAAATCTGAAATTTAGCGCCTTATTGTGATTTTAAGTTGTCGGGCTTTATTTCTTATTTATTTTGCTTGTGGAAGTTTAAAGGAATAAAGCTTTCTCTGAAAGATTTGCTAATTTGCACACGTGAGTATTGATGATTTTGTTTTTCCATGCAGTTGGATGTGACATCAGCACAACTTCTAGTCACTGACAACGATTTTCGAGATCCAGAGTTTAGAAAGCAACTCAACGAAACTGTTAAATCATTGTTATCTCTGAAGGTTGTTCCTATATTTAATGAAAATGATGCTATCAGTACCAGGAGAGCTCCTTATGAGGTGTGTCACTTCATTGCCTGCTTAATTTTGTTGTTTTTGTTAGATGGTTGACAGTTTGGTGGGGAATATTATGAGGGTACCTGAAATATTCTGCTAAAAGGATCGCTGGTTTTGTGCGGCCCTTAATTGCTCAAGGAAGGGAAAGGCTTATGATGTTCTGCTTATATTTTCTGTTTGCAAATCTATGCTTTTTTTCTGTTCTTTCTTTCTTCTTCTTCTCCTTTTTTTTCCTTCTTTTTTCCTTTCTTTCTTTCTTTCTTTCTTTTGCTTTCTTTCTTTTTTTTTTTTTTTAAAGAAAAGAATTTGGGGTTATGCTTCTGTATGTGCAACTTTTGAATGATCTTTCTTTGATTCTTTTAGCAAAATGCATATTAGATTAATTTCCTTTTTCTATTTTGGTTAAATACATTTTGCACTCCTGGAGTGTGGTCCATGCATCAAATTCCTCCTGAACTTCAAGACCAACTTCCAGGACCTTCAGAACCCCACCGCACCCTCCACTATTCAACACTTGATTTTGTATGAAAAAAGTACCCTTACCTTGCGAGGATATAAACTGTCCCTGGTTTTTTATTGTTGGTTCTCCACAACATATCAGGAGCACATTTTCATGTCATTTTCCTCATATGATGCCATTCTGTAGGACTCTTCTGGAATATTTTGGGACAACGACAGTTTAGCGGCTCTCCTAGCACTGGAGCTAAAAGCTGACCTCCTTATTCTGTTGAGTGATGTAGATGGCCTTTATAGTGGCCCACCAAGCGATCCACATTCTGAACTAATCCATACATACATTAAGGAAAAGCATGAGGGATTAATAACCTTTGGAGACAAATCACGGGTGGGAAGAGGCGGCATGACAGCTAAAGTAAAAGCTGCTGTTTATGCTGCTTATGCTGGCATTCCTGTTGTTATCACCAGGTATGCTGTCCTCACATAGGAACTTTCAAATCAATGTTTGCTATGTTGCTTATTGTTTTATATTTTCTATCTTGCTTATCGTTTTAATTGCCTTGTTCTTGTTTCTTAACTCGCATATCGTGCTGTTTGTTGAATGTTTCAAATTATCTCATTCTATAGCCAATGGTCTTTTTTAATATATGCATGAAAAATCATTAATATACATGCAATGCATTATATAACGTTTCAACATTCTGTCTTTATGTATAAGTTATTGTATTTTCAGTGTATTTCTTAAAAATTCCGCCCCAATAACAAACACCTTTTATTCATTTGATGGATATCATGTGATCTGTTGAGAGCCACATTTTTGTTTGCCGTTTATTTCTTCTGCTTCCTTTTAGCGGATTTCCACTCACTTTGTCTCTCCCACTCCCCACCTTCTGTCTGTCTGTGGATGAAGTGGTTTTGCTGCTGGAAATATTTTAGAAGTTTTAGATGGAAAGCAAATTGGTACGCTGTTTCATCGGGATGCTAATAAGATGGTCCCAAAAATAGACTTTGGTGCACGTGACATGGCAGTTGCAGCCAGAGAAAGTTCAAGACGGCTGCAGGTAATCATTACTGAATGGCAATTCCTACGATATGTTGCAAAAAACTAGTGAGCCTTAACATTTTAACTTGCAGGCGATGTCCTCACAAGAGAGGAGTAAAATTTTGTTGGATGTAGCCGATGCTTTGGAAGCAAGTGAGAAGCTAATAATTGCTGAAAATGAGGCTGATGTTGCTAGGGCACAAGAGGCTGGATATGAAAAATCTTTGATTTCTAGGCTTGCTTTGAAGCCTGGTAAGGTACGAAACTGTTATAGAAACAATTGCAGCCTTTCAACTAAAGGGTGGTAGACTGTGCTCTCTCTCTCTCACATTTTTATGATCAACAGGTTAGGAGCCTTGCACATTCTATTCGTGTGCTTGCAAATATGGAAGAACCAATTGGTCGAGTTTTGAAGAGAACTGAGGTAAGGCAATGCGACATTGATGATCTCCATTTTGTTAAACATTTATGGCATGAATTGAATATATTAAGAGATTGGGGAACCCATGGGACTTCCTTGCTTGGTCTTCCCACAGCACATGTACTGTTAGTAAATCGTAAGTGAAAGACTGAATATTCTTGGTTAGATAGTTGCTAGCTCCAAGAGAAATGTGTGAAAAGGTACTTCAACTTCTTCCAAAAAGAGTAGCTTAATATGTTTTCGAAATAAGCTGAGCTGAACAAGAATATCTGGAAATTGT
>JACFYI010003656.1:1259146-1290148 GCA_014898755.1 Handroanthus guayacan
ACTCCCAACTTATGCTTGACTTGGTTTGAAAAATTATCTTGATCAGAGATCAAAGAGCTCCCGAGCTGGCTGGGCTTGCTACTTCCTGATTTACAGTTCTAACTTGTCAAGTGACTTTGCATAACAAATATTATATTTTAGAGATCTCATGAAGTGATTAATATTAGTATGACCTACATTTGTGATTTTCTGACAATTATTACTGCAGCTTTCCGAAGGATTCATCTTGGAGAAATTGTCTTCTCCCTTGGGTGTTCTTTTGATCATTTTTGAGTCTCGACCTGATGCACTGGTGCAGGTTTGTTGCGGCAACAGCCTCTTGGTCTTGCTCTTCCTCATATAGAATCAATTATGTTATATTATGGAATTAGCAATGCTGCTATCGAGCAAGCAAAGACTGCGAAGCAAAGTTAAATTTTGACACAAACTCTCTCTCTCTTTTTTTTTTTAATGTAAAAATACCTTTCTATCTGTCAGCATGTTCATGAGGTACTTTGTTGCCCATGTTATAACTCTCTTTCTTCCCACTGGTTTTTCTTACCATGTCTGATGACTTCAATTCGCTAATTTAGCAGCAGCATGCTAATTTTATACTTACAATGAAAGTGTGTGGACAACTCACTTTTGTAAATCTTTCCATACAAACTCATGGCCTTTTGTTTGCTCTTAAACAGATAGCTTCACTAGCAATTCGGAGTGGAAATGGGCTTCTGTTAAAAGGGGGTAAAGAAGCTAGAAGATCGAATTCCATCCTACATAAGGTCTAGTCATGTCAATACAATTTATTAGCATATTGATATGTGCTACTTCTGCTAGATTTTATCACTTCATTTCTCGTTATTTTCAGATAATTACTTCAGCCATCCCAAAAAATGTTGGGGAACGACTTATTGGCCTGGTTACTTCCAGAGATGAGATCCCTGAACTGCTCAAGGTGGCTTGAATTGATAGTGTTATGTTGTACTAAAATCTTGTTATTTAATAGTTATAAATCTACAATATACATGTTGGAACTGAAGTTTAATGTTTTTGGCAAAGCTGGATGATGTGATTGACCTTGTGATTCCAAGAGGCAGCAACAAACTTGTTTCTCAAATTAAGGCTTCGACAAAGATTCCTGTTCTTGGTCATGCGGGTAAGATATATGAAATGCTTTGATTGACTATTTGTGTTATCTGTGTTATAATCTTGGTCGACTAGTTATGCATTCCGTATATTGGAAGATTTACCTGTGTTGTTTTCTTCCCAGATGGAATCTGTCACGTTTATGTAGATAAGTCTGCTGATATCGATATGGCTAAGCGGATTGTTCTGGATGCAAAAACAGATTATCCTGCTGCCTGCAATGCAATGGTATGCTCGATTCGTCATCATATTATTTGCCATTCTTACGTAATTGCAAAGTAATCTATTCTCTTTCATCTTGAAGGAAACACTCCTTGTTCACAAGGACCTGGTAGAGACGGGTGGTGTAAACGAGCTTATTGTGGAACTTCAAACCAAAGGTTTATAAACAATGCCCCTCCCTCCCCCTCAAAGACGGAAAAGGAAAAAAAGAAAAAATATGAAAAAGTAATAATAAGCTTTGGTATACGGTGATAAACAACACTTTTGGCATGCTTGAATGAAATATGTGAAAATTTAGTGAAAAAATTTGACATCAGAACCATTATGTAGCATTCAAAAGAATCTTGACTTTACAATAGTGGTGTAATGATGTGCAAATGTTTCAGGCGTCACAATTTATGGTGGACCTCGAGCGAGCTCTTTACTGAACATTCCCGAGGCAGATTCATTACACCACGAATACAGTTCTCTCGCTTGCACTGTTGAAATCGTGGATGATGTAAATGCTGCCATTGATCATATACATGAGCATGGAAGGCATGTTAGCTTTTCAAAATCTTTGCAATTCATTTCTGTTTTTACTCCATTTTGTTCGTAGAAATGTTTCTTGCTTTTGTGAGATTAATTCGCATAAAACAAAGCGATGTTCTCTCTTAATTGCAGTGCACATACAGAGTGCATAATAACTGAAGATCATGAAGTTGCAGAAACGTTTTTACGTCTGGTTGACAGGTGACTTATCTCTCGTCTCGAACAATGAGTTTTGAAACAGAATTTCACAGAGAGAGAGAGAGAGAGAGAGCTTAAATACTGGCATTGTATTTGTACTTGCTGCAATGAACTTAACATGAGGTATTGGCATTTGCAGTGCTGCTGTATTTCACAATGCTAGTACAAGATTTAGTGATGGCTTCCGATTTGGATTAGGCGCAGAGGTACGGTATTTGTTTATCCTGGTGTGGACAATCAGTCATCGGTATCTTAGTCTTACTCTAATTTATTTGTGGTTGTTGAACAGGTCGGCATTAGTACAAGTCGCATTCATGCTCGTGGGCCTGTTGGTGTTGAAGGACTGCTTACAACGAGATGGTATGTCTCTGAGGGATTTTTCTTTCTTTTCTTTTTTGTGTTTCCTAATGATAGATTAAAGGGATAATTCTGTTTGCATTCTCTGAAGTTTGACATAATTATCAAAATAACCTTTGAGGTATGGAATTACCAAGACACCTCCTAAGATTTGAATAATTACACCCCTTGAAAATTTTGAAACATTACAAGTAGACCTCCCTTGAACAAAGGAGTGTAATTGTAATTATGTATGAGCTGAACTAACAAGTAAATTTTGAAGCATTACAAGTGGACTTGTAGTCTTGTAATTGTAATTATGCATGAGCTGAAGTAATAGGTGGGGGATGAAATGATAATTTTTCAAACCTCAGGGATTGTTTTGGTAATTATACCAAACCCCATGGTGCATAGAAGTAATTATTCCCTAGATTAAATGCCATCCTCTTTCTTGATCATTATTTTGCAAACGTTATAAACCTCTATTTAGTTTATCCCATAAGTGTTGCTAAGAAGCATCTTATACTTGTTCATGACTCTGCATTATCTCCTTCAAACTCAAATTTACCAGTCACTGTTGTAATGTGGTGCAGGCTTGCGAGGGGAAGTGGACAAGTGGTAAATGGTGATAAGGACATTGTGTATACTCACAAGAACTTGAATTGAAGCATTTAACGATGATTTACACGCTCGCTGGCGTTGGGCATCGTGTGATATTCGTATTGGCTCTATTAATCGACGGGTAACTATTATAGGTGGCTATTTTTAAGTTACAAGGAGCATAATATAGTGGGCGCCTTACTTCAATTCAAACATGTGGCTGTGTATTATAACAACAAACATATTCTTGAAAATAAGAAGTTGCTAGGGTGAATAATGTATTTTATGAATATTAGAGGCCTAGATATGTTCTATCCATATTGAAATATTAAGATTTAAGCTTATTTTATGAATATTAGAGGCCTAGGTATGTTCTATCCATGTTGAAATATCAAGATTTAAGCTTCTTATTCTTGTTTGGATTGCTTTATGTTGTGTGAGTTCAGTTTCAATCTCCTTTTCTATCTTCTTTTTCCATTTCTTACTCTTGGAATGTATGTACTTAAAAATTGCAGCAGATTTGGCTAAACTTATTCAAAATATCTCACTAACATATTACATTTTATAAGATGTTTTATGGAAACTCGTAAGATATTTGATTTTTGTTTTAAAAATAAATTGTTGAAGTGCTTGGATGCAATAAAAATATTAGAGCTCATAAGATGTTAGCAGTGAAAATATTATAATTGAGATTGTTTGATACCGAAGGAATATGTTAAAATCTTAAAAGTAAGTTAGATATTTGTTACTTCATCTGAAATAATTTATAAAATTCTAATATTTTATGTTGATGTTCTTTGAAGAAAAAGTATAAGACATTTTTTAACAGCCTATAAATCTTCAAACATCTTATGAAATATTTCTAGTTCACCACATACCCTATGAAGAGTTTCAACTATCATAAAGTAAAATAAAAATGGAGAAAATCCGAGGGTCGTTGGTGTTACATTGAACACAAAAAAATTGCTTATAAAAAATATGGATCCTTCACTAGAAATTCAGTATGCATGCTATGGCGCTTGTGGCCATTCATGCATCTAACCCAAAACTTTTGAGGGAAACAATTCAAAGTACATGATTTTTCATAAAATTAACTATATTTTTAGGACGAAATACGTGCTCGAAGGACTACAATATAGTTTTATTTACATGCTAAATAGCATTTTCATTATTATTTCCCATTCACATTCAAAAATTGATTTTTAGCAATAATTTTTCAGAATGTCAACTAACAAAGCATGTAAGAGTCAGGTACTAATCGTTAAGGCGCATATTCCATCATATTTCGCCTAAAAATCCATGTGAAAAGTTGCACACTAATTTTGTAATCATATATTTTACTTGAAAATTCACTTGGAAATGACAATGATCTTGCAATCATACATTTCATCTGAAATTTCAATTGGTAAAGTGTTCTTAAGCTATTTTAAAGGATAACGTGCTAGTAAAAGTTACAAATTTAAGAGGGCTAAGTGCCACGTACCCTAAAAATGATTATCAATTCGAATCGAAGGAATTCATAATAGGGCCATTTCTGGCACATCAAAGTTCTACAAATTGAAGTTTCCTAAATCACTAACTAAATTAATATCAAAATGGTTTAACATCGGATGAAAATAAATTAACCAAAATGAACTCTTCTATCATTATTTTTCACCAAAATTTTCCCATCTCTGCACCTTATGACTCAACAAACTTCTTGAGGTTCTTCAGCCATGTAATGTACTCTCTGTTGTCTTTGTCAACCATATACGCATGCAAGAAGTTGGTAGTGCTGGGCTTGATTCCCCTAATCTCCAGATACTTGTGGAAAGCCTTCTGCAAATTCTCATCTAAATCCCTGAGAAAATAAGCAAAATCATACAGAACAATGTATGCATGAGAATCACCAGCCTCCAGTCATCAGGAAAATCAAAACATAAAAAAATTATAATTAAAACTCACCCAAAATCTGGTCCTTCATATGCTATTTGATCCTCAGAGCTCTCAGGATCCTTTACGGACAAGCTGTCTATAGCAATCTCATCAGGGTAAGCAGTACAACCAAACTCCAGGGAAGGTCCACCCTTCTTAGAGACTCTAACAACCAATGGAATGCTAGACTGGTTGGCCCTTTCCTCTCCTTCGTCATCGTTGTCATTGTCATCATTCTCTTCACCAGTAACGAGGTCGGGCATGTGAACTTCAACGGTTATGGTTTCACCCTGATATCCTCTGGTTAGTGTTATAGTCTGCTGTCCGGGATGGTCTTCAATTTTAAAGGGGAAGCCCGCTGGAACATCCTCGGCCTATGAAAGACAACAATGACATTTCCATCAGAAGAACATATTCGGTATACAAGCAGCATAATGACATCTCACGTATTCAATTAACAAATAGATAAAACAACTCTGATATTCATGCTGCATTAGATTGCATCAAGAAATCTTTAAGCATGAATACTTCTATCAACCCGAGATACTCTTAAGTCTAGTTAAAGATCAACATTCATCTACAACCATATGACCTTCCTTCTTCACATTCTTCTATGTAGTAGTATTAGAGCATTCTTACCCATAAATCCGTTTTGGTTTCAAGAGGACACTGACTATGGCAATAAACAAAGGAGTACATAGTTTGAATGGGTAATAATGCTTGCAACACTTAAGCTTTATTCACAGAATCGTTAATTGAAATTGAAGTGTTTAAATGCCAAAAACAGAACTCTATGTTGGGATCAAGGAACTCAATCAGGAAAATGAGAAAGGTGCAAGAAATAAAGCACGAAATCAATCATTTGAAGCACCAAAAAGGAAAGAAAAGCATTTTCCTTCGTAAAATCCAAGATCCAAACAAAAAGTTGTGGCAAAATCATACTAAAGGGAATAGTTTCACCATTTTCTTAAGATATTACCAAAAGGCAAAAATCAAGATAATAGCATGCAATCAACATTTAATCATCTCATCCAATTTGTTCCTTCACGAAGAAATTACTCACACCACAATGTAAAAAGATTCTTATTGAACCAAGAAAATTCATAGATACCAAATCCTCAGAAGACAAATGTATCTCCAAATCCAAGAGCATGTAATAAAATCGACATACACATGAAGCCTTATCACAAGTTCAAACACCACCTTATGTACAGAAATATTTATAAATAAAACCCATAGAACACTCAATCACTAATCAAACAATATATATAATTTTAACCTGATCCTCTTCCTGAGACTCGACGGCGTACTGAAGCTCGGACTCAATAACTCGGAGGAGTGACTCATCGGAACTGGCCTTGGTGGAGTAGTGGTGGAGAAATGACGGAAATGACCTCCGCAACAGATTTCCTGAGAGTTCGGGCACGCCGCTGTTGACGGCGGCGTAGAGGGCTGAGCTGGTGTGGTGTTGGAGGTACCCTTGTCTTCCGGTGGAAGCCCGGATAGCCAAAGGCACAACTCTTGAAGCAGTTCTTCGAATTATGTTGTTGAGAGCCATTTTTCCTGTAGGAAGAGAGAAGACGGAAGAGCTTTAGGAACCTGAGGGGCTTTAGCTAGGGTTTTACAAGGGGTTGGAGAGTTGCCATTCTTTATTTATAGGGAATAATTACCTCAACACCCCTTAAAGTTTACCATAATTACTAAAACATTAAACATGCCCTAATGTTTGAATATATATCATTACACCCCCTTAAGTGTGGATAATTTTTATTTCTCCCCCTAAAAATTCTTAACATTACAAATACACTCTCTAAATAAAGTGGTGTGATTGTAATATTATTTTTCAGCCTAGGGAGTCTAACTGCAATTATGTATATGTTCAGGAATATGATTGTAATTATGCATTAATTGCACTATACAATGTAAGATTAAATGATAATTACCCAAATATAAGGGGTGTTTTAGTTAATATAGTAAACCTAAGGGGTGTTGAGGTAATTATCCCTATTTATATTTTTATTTCGAGTATTCATTCATGGGAAAGAAAAGGCAAAATTTCTTTCTAAAGAAATCATTAAGTATCACATATGTGTATAAATATATATATTACCCATCCTTTGGACAAATTACACTGCTTCCTTTTTTCATAAGGAATTTGTCTGTTCAAATTTCACTGGTCGCATATGAGCGTTTATCTGCCGCATATAGTGTTTGTCTAATGAATGATAGTTTAGAGAATTTTATTTGAGTTTAGATCGTTAATTCGACCTTTGAAATATATTCATATAATAATTGAATATTGTCACGTCTACTTCTCAAGAGAGAGAAAAAAAAAAAAGAAAAGGAAAGTATTTATATCATAATACAATTAATAATTTTTTGCCCCATTTGATTCCTACTATTGACAGTAAGAATGCTGTGGTGTAAATTAAATGAGTTCGTATAATTTAATTTTGCATTTGATACATATAATTAGGGTAGGTTCATAATTTGCCCAATGCATAATTTTCCATTTGATGTTGTAATTTTAGGTGGATTCAGCCTTGCAATTATTGTTCTGTCCTGAAACTGTGATCTATCTTATGGCATGCGAAAAAAAAAAATAAAAAAGATAGACAAAAGGAAACTAAAGAACAAAAAGCCATGGCAAATGGTACCTAAGACTATAACTCTGACTTCAATGGTCTAACACTCAATTACTTTGTGCTATGACTGAAAACAATCAGCACCCAATTATCATTTGTACCAAATTAGTCTTGCGACTAAATTGTTTCGCATAACGCTAAGAAGCAAATTAAACCTATAAACCCAAACCATTAATGGCTCTAAAATTTCATAATCTAAAATAAAACCTTCTACCTCAACTAATTTAAAATATACGAACAAAAAACAATTGACTTCACATCCACATAATATGTGTGAAAAAGTTAAGAAGGGGAGAATCTTCAGAAAGGAAGAAAGAGGAATTAAGGATAATAATGTAGCCAAATCCAATCCCCAAGCTAATGACGAGTCGACCCATCACCATAATCAAAGGTATCAAACGGGCCATAAGCATGAATTGATACTATTGTAAGAGTCAATAAAATATTTATTTCAAAATACACATACATTTTTATGAGTTTGGAAGGAGATTCGTGATAACGACTTTCTACTTTCATATAAAGCTCTTGTGAGAATTTTTTCGAGGATAGTTATAACAATCTCGAACAAAAATAAAGAGCATTCATTGTTTCTTCAATTTAAATGACGCACATCATGATATTCTTTGGCTAGGATGCACTTCGGATCATCTATTCTATTTTATATTTCATTTCATATAGATGCGTGCTAAGTGTATCTGTATTTTTATAACGAAATATTTAATACATTTAATATGTATTTAATATATAAAATGAAAATTAAAATACAATTTTGAAATAAAAAATTCTGACCCTATCAAAAGAGACTACCAACCATGCAGCTTTTGGGAAGCTAGTAGGGACAGGGACATCTATTCAAGAGCATATTTGAGAGTACTGCGAATTGGCGCCACTGCAGAGGATGACAACAAATGTAACTCTATCAATCTTTCTTATCGCCGTATGTATTTGATCTTTGCGATACTTAATTTTCACTACTATGTTTGTGTTATTAGGTTTAATTGTCGCATTAAGTTAGAATTCCAGCAAGGATTGCGGATTACGTTTTAATGTATTAGATTATGACATATTATTTATGCATTTATGCTGCCCATGCTATATTTTTAAATTACAGACGGAGTATACGTATCTATTTAGGTACTTATGCTTCATGAGTACATAAAAGTCTCTTTCATGAATTTTATTTAATCAAGTTTGTTGTGATTTTAATCGAGTTATGTTTTAATTTAATATACTTCTAACGAAAATAAAGGAAATTTAAATATATAATGTTAGAAATTCATATATTGGAAATATATATATATATTGTGATCTGTATTTATAATGTCAATATGTATTAATTAAACATCTGACACCATAGATACTAGGACATTAACGTACATTTTTGTGTAAATAAATTTATATTATCAACTTTATTACAATAAATTATAATAAAGAGTATTACATGCCTATTTTGCTACTTTATTCAAGCATGGAATTAAATCTATGTACTGAATTAGATAATATTTATATTATCTTACTTTAAATCAACGAAGCAAACTCTTTATTGAGTTGCACTAACATGTAATTTAAATAATAAATTATTTACTTTATCGATCACATTTAATTATGTTCTATAAAGTAAAGTGAGTCTTTAACTATCGTTACCAAATAGAACTTTTGAAAATGCATAATTCAACTGCCAATAAGTCCTTATTCTAATAACAATATGTAGGTCTTATGAGATCGACTCCCACCATCGTTATATAGGCTTTTATTTATTGCATGATAACTTAATAAGATAATAGTTTACAAGATATTTCTTGTAATAGTTAGCATACTTGATTTTTGAATACATTTATGTATTAACATATTGATTGATATATGTCATTGTTTCTTTAAAGAAAGAAAAAAAAAAGGCATAATCCAACCAAAAATACATTCTTACCCCCAAGAAAAAGAATAAAAGAAAAACTGTTAGGTCACATCACATGTCATCATTATTTATTTTTTGTCCAGAATACAAATATTCTAACAAATACACTCATTCCACTCAATATTTAAGTTATTTTTCTCATTTTCTATATATTTTTTTCTCTCTCTATCTCCATAAAAATAGAATCCAACCATTTGCAAGCACAAACATTTTTTTTTTTCACTTTATAAATGTTCCCCTATTCCAATTTGATAGCTCAATTGACCAATCAATTCAACTATATATTCTTTGACAGATACGACATTATATATATCATATATTATTCTCAATTTTAATCATCCTACAAACTAATTCAATAATATTAAACAACATAGCAAATATTAAAAATATAACAACAAGATCAATTTATCACAATCATAAAACGGCTTGAATCAGCACAAAATTAAAAAAGAAGCAACCTTCCTTGAGATTTGCTATAATTATTAAAACATCTCTTGATGTTTGAATATTAATCTTTACACATATGTGGATTACGATTAGATCCCTAAAGTGCGACAAATATTACAAATAAACTCCATAAAGATATAATGATAATTATTCAAATTATAAAAACAAATTTTAGGAGTGTTGAGGGAATTATCTAAAAAAAAATAAAGGGGTAATTATCTCAACACTCTTTGAGATTTAGTATAATTATGAAAACAACAGTTGAAATTGAATAATTACAATTACATCCCTTACTGTTAGTTAAACTAACAAATAACTACAATTATACTTTCTAAAAATTCTGAATATTACAAGTACATCTCCTGAATAGAGGGTGTAACTGTAATTATACAAATGCTCAAGGAGTATAATGTAATTATGTGTTATGCTAAAGCAATATGTCAATTGTAATCATTTAAACATTAGAAGTATTTTAATAATTTTGTCAAATGTCATTGATGGCAGGTTATTATCATCCCAAAAATAAAAAGTCCGACATTAAAACTTTCCTTTAAAATATTCTGTTGTGAATGTGACAATTGGAACAAAAGTGTTCATTTCTCAGTGGCCAATAACAATAAAAACAAACAACAACATCCCTCCATACATACAAATTACATACACCTTTATCATTCTTTTCCGTTACTTTTTCTTTTTCAGTTGGTGATGTTGGAGTGCCTGGTAAAGGATCACAAAAATGATCCCAGTACTCAGATTCAGATCATAGATCATCCCTCTTCTCCGATGTTTTCTCTTTTGTCACATTAAATAATTCAAGAATGGAGGAGCTATGTATGCCATTTCAAAAACCAGTAGAATAAATTAATACTAATGGTCCATTCAGCAAAAGGGTTTTTATTTTCTTGCTTTTTTGGGCACAGCGAAGGGAAGACATTTCAGCGAATGTTTTGACAATCTAAGAACTTCCCAGTGTTTCATCTTTCTTGTGGGGGAAAACCCATATTGTAGAGATTCAATCTTGACCACAAATATACACGTATTGTGTATATATAGGGAGAGAGGGAAGAAAGAGATGAAGGCGCTGTTTGGCAGTCCGGGGAAAAAGAGTGGGCTGATATTGAGAATTGGACAGTGTGTGTTTGCAGCCTTTTCAATTGGGTTCATGGCTAGTGCTTCTGGCTTCTCCTCTACTACTGCCTTTTGGTAATTTCTTGATTGCTTTTATAATTTTGCTTGAAAATTTGTTCTTCTTCAAGCTGTTTTGAGTTTGTAGCTGCTTGTGGGAATTGGGAAAGACAATACTGTTTATGGGTTTTTGTTTCTTTATGTTATAGAGAGTTTCAAGAGAAGAAAAGATGTAGAATTTCTCTTTATGGTGACTTATTGAATATAGGAATTGGAAGTGGTTGGTGGACAGTACATATTATTTTGGTTTGATATGAGAAAAGGGGTGTGTGATATTGGAAATTGATTAATAGTTCAATGCACTTTGTGCTTAAGTTATCATATGGTGTATAAATGAAGGCAGGATTTAACACATCTCGAGAGAAATAAAAAAAGTAGCATGTGAAAGCAAAAGGTAGTTTAAGCAAAGGAATTTGGGCATTGCATTCGAGGTCTGAGCTTATAATTTTGCATCCGTGACATTGAATTCAGTGGTATTGGTTGCTAATTTAGTTTTTGAAAATTGATAATTCTTTTACACTCTCGAGTCATTGACACATGGTTCTTTTTGCATCTGGGAGTGTCGAGACTTGTGTAACTGAGAATGGTTTTTATACTTAAATGGACAACTGGTCTTGCTAATATGTCAGCATTTGTTTTGTCAGCTACTTAATCGCATCAATGGGGCTTCAGGTTTTATGGAGCTCTGGACTTGTGTTACTCGACATACATGCTTTGAGGTCCAACAGGGATCTGCATACTAACATAATTGTGAGCCTGTTCGTCGTTGGTGATTGGGTAACTAACAACTCTCTTAATCTTCGGTTTTCCTTTTCTGTTGCTTCTACCTAACATAAGATTATTCTATCCGCAATAAGGTGAATGATAAGCACTTTTGCGACTTGAGGAAAATGGCTGGAAGATGTTGTTCTAATAAATGGAAGCGATTGCTCATTTGTGTGAACGTCTGTTTCACAACAATTTTTCAATTTGCAGAAGTTGATTTTCATTTCCTTTTCCTTTATATATGGAAAACTAAACCAAAGATGGGACAGGTTTAATTAAGTATTTATAATAAGATACCATTAATAGGATTCCTGCCAAATTTTAAACTATAGCTGACTATAAGTCCTACTTGCGTCTCCAAGAAATGTGGTTGAAATCATTGTGCAGAGGGCCTTTTTGTTATGCAGTGATGGGATTTTATGTGTCTCTATTTGACAGAAAGAGATCATTTTAACATGCATTTTACTGCTTCCGAAAATAGTCAATCACATCACTTCTCCAATAAAATATTAGTTCTGTTTTCTATAGACATAACTATAAATTTTTTTCTTTAAAAAAAAAATAAAAAATTCTAAGATGGATTTATCTTGAAGAATAATTTTAGAATTTTGTAGGTTACGATGTTGATAGTAATTGAATGCAAATGGAATTCATAAAAAAATCTAATGGAATCATATATCCCCAAAAAGAAAGCAAATGTCTAGTGATAAGCCGGATAACATCTGGTTCTGCGCTACTAATAGGTTTTGAGGATTGGAAGCCAGAACTTTGTTCCACGGGCCCACCTTTATTCTGTGCTTTACGTGAGTAATATGTAGCCACATTTGCAGGTCACGCGTAGGTGTTCCATGTTAACATTGAAAATTCAACACGGGTCTTGCTTTCATCTGATGTATTAATAGCTCTTGAAATATTATATCTTGGGGGGAACACTTTTGCAATTTTTTATATTATATGAAGAAAGTTTTTATTACTCCCCAAAATGAAACCAAATATTTGAAAGTCTTATGAGGTTCTGTGCCCCCAAAATCTGCTTTTATCATGTGATAGCTAGACACAAGAGATCAAGAATCCACCAAGGCTCAACTAAAAATTGTTTAGGAAGCTTATTTACGTGTTAACCATATAGCTGGTGACATCAGCTCTCAAAGATGACAATAAAATGTGGAAAACTAAACGATATTCAAGCTCAAATCTGTTAAGCTTTGTTAGAGCTCATCCGTAATCGGCTTAAAGTGAATCAACCAATGTTCTATCTTCCAATTGACTGATTTAGCTGTGTTCATGCCAAGGTAGGCTATCCACTATAACTCGCGGACATGGCCTAAAATACCTTCTTTATACATTTAGGACATGGCACATGTCAGACACATCACCTACACATCTCTAACATGACGAAAGGAGTGTCCAAAAATTGTAAGAAAAAAGAAACTAACACAGTTTAGTACAAGAATATGAAATTGTTTGGCTTTATAAATTGAAGAGAAAAAACTTAGGTACTTATCCTGGCGTCTCTTTGAAGTTCACTATTCCTGCAAATGCTGAAAATCGGGCCTTGATCTTTATTTTCGTTGAGCCCTGTGGTCTCGTAGCCAACACATGACAACAATTCAGGTCTCTAATCTGTGAGGCTTTGAGTGATCTCTTGATGAAGGAGCATGAAGAGCATTCATGGCCAAAAGGGGTTGAAGATTCAGTGGTGACTGGTTGGTGAGGGAGCAGTACTTTAGGTGAGATCTTAGTATGGTAGGTCAGAAGAGTAGGGCTTTTCTTTTCTGTGGCGAAAAAAGTGTGGAAGTTGTCAAATCGGATGATTTGGGTGTAATTTTAAGTCAAGTGGCCTCAATTCTTCAGTTCACTATATTACCTAAACAAATTTGTGACTTATGAAGCAGCCCGTGCTAATTCAATGATGATAGCATAGAATGAAAGTACTTTTGGGAAACCCATGTTCTGGACAAGCTTTAGAGCTGAGCTAAAATGTCTTACTTTTGTTGCAAATTCTTTTTGTTTTCACTATGAAAGATGCGAGAAACAGCAGTTTCGAGTAAGTTTTGTAATGCTTATATATCCGACAGTACATTGACCCTCTCCCGTTAGAATTTCCTTGAAGTTCAAACAACATAATTCAACAGTATGTCTCCCTTGAGACGCTCTCAAGGTACATCAAGATGGATTTCCGATTGATGATTGATTACCTAAAGAGATAGTGATTTAGCCCCGTGCATTGTACTGAGGTTTAGAAAACGATGCTCAATAGTTGCAAATTTGTACATTTGCTGCCCCAAGTTACAAAGTTTATTAACTTAATGTGTCGTTTAAGGGTCACATGCCATGCACATGGCAATTTTCCTCCAATATTTGATTGGAGTCCTGAATTTGCCACATCTTGCAACTTAGAGTTGTCGTAACCGCTTGAGTTTTGAGCAATAGTAGTTGCACATGTTGTTTAGTATAGTTGTTCAACTAGTAGAGTTCTGACTTATCTAGGATGTCCATAAAGACCGTGCAGTTGGGACAAAAATGGAGAATAATGAACTCATATCATTCTTCCATTGCAGCCATGTTAGAGCTGTCCCTCTGTCAGCTAAAGGCATTGTTCTCAAAGTATATGGATCTTGAAATCTGACAGACTGTATTTGGATTGAAAAAATATATATTAACAGTCATCTGCTATTAAGTTGATTGATTGTCAGTGCAACATCTGGTCAATTTGCAAATTAGCACATGGATCATACAAATGGGAATCCAGTTTAGCATATGGATAGCATAATATTGCAAATGAGCTAATCCAAAGTCTAGAACTTTGTAGTGCTCAAGCTCGAGCTCGAATGAAGTACAGAGAGCTCAAGCTAAAGCTCAATCAACTCTTGCTTGATCATAGTTCAGGGCTCTTTAACTATAATGTTACATAGGCTCCGTTAAGTTTTCTATCTCCTGAATAACGACAGGGGATGTTAATTGTAATTTCCCTATCCAGAGGAGTGTTGAGGTAATTATACTAATATGAAGTGAGGCCTTGGTGCTAACAACAAGATTGTGGGGCGAGTCATGCCATGGAGTATATAAATTCTAACTATAATATGACAACGTTAAGGCAAGAGATAAGGTACCACAAGTTTAGTCAATCTAGCAAGAAACTGAAATATATAGTCAAAGGACTCAAAATTACACTTATAATGCCATTAACGAATAAATATGATTACATTGAAACATGATGCCATGAATTTTTATGTGTGATGGATTGATTGTGCAGGTGACGGCTACTCTATCCCTTGCAGCTGCATCCTCGTCTGCTGGTGTTATGTTGCTCTTCACTAGAGACACAAATATCTGCAAGGCGGATGCTACTTTGTCTTGCAATATGTTTCAAATATCTATTGCTTTTGCTTTTGTGTCATGGTTTCTTCTTGCAATATCTTCTTATGTCATGTTTTGGCTTGTCGCCTCAATTTAAATGGTTTTCTTCAAATCACAATGTACATATTGTCAATTTTACACGAAAATGTTTAAATTTTGTCCTCCCCAACAGAACATATGCCGCGTTCCCCTCATTAATAGTAATGGTAGGTATATGGCTCTCAAGAAACTTTATTTGTAATGCTGTTCTTTGTTGGCTTATTACTTGAATGGGATCTGAATCATAGAATTGCATTCCTTTATTTTTCTTGTCTTGCTGTTAATACAGGTGATCAATTTACAGTAATCTGCTGAAGAAATTCTGTAGTGTACAATTCTCTCTCTCTCTCTCTGCCCTTATTTTTCAAATTTGCTTTCAGTATATATCATGGAGACCTCTAGATTTGCATAGGGAAGGTACTTTTATGCATGTTTTAAAGGCACTTTGTTCCATCCGAGCAGCCCTCAGAGAGTGCAATTCTATGCAATTTTTGCCATGGGATGATGGATGTGTGGCTTAATTATAGAAACACACTTGTGATTTGGAAGTTACAATATCACCCCTTGCTGTTGATGGTAATGTAACACATACCTCATTAAATTTTTCTTTAATTGAACTAATGGCAGGGGACATTATTGCCACTTTCCAATTCACGAGTTATTCTTGTCGTTAGGTTAAACTTCAGGGAGTGTTGAGATCATTTCCCTTTATTCCCCAGAAAACATTTATTGTCTGTATTCATTTAGTATAAGAGTTATCACTAGCATATAATTTTGAGCTTTAGCCTAAAAGAATTTTCTCTAAGCACTCCCCATTACAATAGAGAAGTGTGACTATCCTACCATTAGTTTTTCTCTGAGTGGGTTGGAATTAGAATTATTTTTCTTTTTTTTTAAAAAAAAAAAGCTGAAAGAGATGGGAAAACTGTTACCTATTTTCATCTTATTTTTGTTTTTTCCTAGTCATTGTCTACAACAATTCTATGATCAGAAATGAAGTGGAGCCAGAAGAGGATGATGTAAAGAGCCTTGGATCCATTTCAATTTCTGCATCCATCACTATTTAAAAATCAAGAAAATATTGACTGTACTGTTATCCCATAAAGCCAGTTAAGTAGCGGAAAACATGACAAAGTCTGGGTGAACAAGAAATTGCTTTTCAAATTTTCAATTAAACAAAATTGACAATTTATTTTAGGACTTGAATTGTGAGTTAAATTGACAAGCCAACTTTCCTTATTCTCCCACAATTTTCTTTTTCCTTTCTTTTCGGGGGATTGGGAAGTACCTGTAGAGATTCAAATTCGTTCCAAATCTAGGACTAGAATATGACAAGAACCACGTTGAAAACCAAATTCTAAATTATGTGAACTTCAAGGGTGTTTGTGATAAGTGCTCCTTACTTTTTGAAAAGTAAAAAGTTGTATTGAAATTTAAGAGTGTTTGAAAATAAAAATTGAAGGTACCTAAAATACATAAATAAATGAAAATTATCTTTAACTTTTAGTTTTTCTATTTCTAATGTAACTTTAAAAATGTAAGAAAATCATTAATTTTAAACGCTCCAAAAATAGTTAATAGTAAGTTAAAAGTTGAAAATCAGTTTTTTAAAGACAATTGCAAATACCTATCTATGCAAGTACTGTAACATTTCTGTCACTGACCATACCGTATGGGGGTCATCAATCATGTATGCAATAATTCATTTCACTTCTTTCTCATACATCTTTCTTACCCCATAATGCGACCGCCAACGTGGCAATGAGTCCCACAACATTAAAATTTTTCTTCTTGTTGGCTAACAGACAAAAGAAATAATCAGCATCAAACCTTATCTTCTCTGAAACAAATGGAATCCAACATCATCTGAAGTGTATCTTTCCTAGATTTTCAGCCTTAAAAAGTGAGGCAATGAAATCAATGTGGACCATTTTAGACCAGAAAACATTAATAATCATAAAAATAACAACAACAACAACAATAATAATAATTGATTGCAGATAATTTATTTTTTATGTGCACAAAAGATTACACATTTCACACCAGTGACCATCCCTATAACCTTAACTGATGCAGAACCTGCGGCGCTGACAGGACTTCTACAATTGGACTGGATGAAAATTAAAATCTGAAAAAACAAGAAAAACAAGAAAAGAAGCAGAACCCCATCCATGCCATAGCATTCAACTCACTAATCACTATATAATTAACAACAGACCTTTACATGACAATCTCTGGCTTCAAGATGTTGGACTTGATCTCCTTGTGAGGCAAAACAACCCCTCCATTGCTGTAAATTTCATCACCAACATGAACGTCTTCTCCGAGAATGGTCATGTTCTCAACCCGAGCCCATTGACCAACAGTCGAATGCCAGCCGATGATACTTGATGATATGCATGCATGTTTCTTAATGCGGACCCCACGCATAACTGTGCAGCGGGACAGTCTCACACCTGACTCGACAACACAACCAGGGCCGATTGCAACATCGGGGCCGATCAAGCATCCCTCCCCAATTTTTGCACTTTCATCCACCAAGACGTTTCCGATTATATGAGTCCCAGAGGCCAGTTTAGGAGAAGATCTCTTCCTCAAGGAGTCGAGGTAGAGTCTCAGGCCGGTGATGTAATCCCTTGGCTGTCCGATGTCCATCCAAAACCCAGGCAGGACCATTGCATAGAGTTTCTTCTCTGCCGCAATTTTTGGGAAAACCTCTTTTTCAATGGATGTAGGGCGTAACTCAATACGATCAAGAACTGAAGGGTTGAGAAGGTAAATGCCAGCATTGATCTTGTTACCCACGAATAACTTTGGCTTCTCAACAAACCTCTCCACCTGTCCAGTGGATTCTTCCATAACGACAACACCGTATTTTGAAGGCTCATCCACCTACATCAATATACAAAATTGTTTTAACTTGTTAAATGCTCAGTTATGATCCCTGTTAAGAGATCTAGCATGGATCTTACCTTGGTTACCATAATGGAAGCTTCACCTCCATGAGATTTGTGGAACTTAATCATCTCTTTCAGTGGGTATTCACTGATAACATCACTATTAAGGACGAAAAATGGCTCACCAGAATCATCTATCAGCTTGTTCCTGGCCAAAGCAAGTGGACCAGCTGTTCCCAGAGGCTCAGTCTCTTGCGAACATGTAATCTTTATCTCAAGCTTTGCCTCAAAATCTTTTAAAAAGTTCAGCATTACCTGCAATATAAGGCAAAATAGAAAGTTAGTATCATTAATCAGTATAACTGCACTTTGAGCCCATCAGGAGGTTACCTCTGGCTGATAATTGATAGCAAGGACTACTTCAGTCACTCCAGTAGCTTTGAGGGCTTCGATCTGATTAAATGTCAAGAATTATAGATAGAGTTAATACGACATCAATTAAGCATGAAATTACATGTAAGATTACAAGCAAGATAGGTAATGAAACTTATAGCAATAGTCTAATGTTTGTAAACAATTATATCATCTTGAATAAGAAGTTCACTATAACTTTAAGGAAATGGTCTATTTGTCGAAACAATGCCAAACTCCTGATGCGAACAACTAGTCTAACTTCCATGAATGTTAAACAAAAAGCAGCAGAAAGCTCAAGATTCCAAATGGGCAAACCATGCGGAAACTTGTCTAAATCAGAAATCAAGAAGGATTATAGAGTTCAAAATCAAATAGTTTAGTGCAAAGAGCAACATAATTCAATATACAAAGCTTATACCTGATGCAAAATCATGGGCTTGTTAGCAAATTCAACAAGTGGCTTGGGCACACTCAGTGTCAGTGGCCTCAATCTAGTACCAAACCCTCCAACAAGAATTAGTGCCTTCATCCTTAGCCTGAAGAACTCTTCCTTAGATCAACTCAACAACCTGAAACAAACTACAAGCTGAGCCCTTGCCCCCCTCGTTATTTATGCCTGAAAAAAAGAAGAAGCATGCAGCTCTACAAAACCTTACATTGACATCTGTACTGGTATACGATGATAAGTGTCATAACCGGATGCAATAGGCGTGTAATTTCTACACTAAAATTGACACGAATGCAACATATGCACGAAGGAGTAAAGTCCACAACCGTGGTTGGATAGAGAAAGATCACAAAAATTTATAGCTGTAGTTGACAAAAAGCCAATTAGCTGTAAACACGTCATGAGATAAATTTATTTGATAAATAGCCGAGGAATCCGTCCAAAACGTTGGGCTGGAAAAGAAACAAAAATTTCCAGCTATATCACGGCTGTATCTTTCAACGAGAGCGACAAAATCAATGATATTGAAGCGGATCACCTATTAGAGGAGAGACTCTTAAACAAATCTTTCTTCATGTAGTGCGGGAAAAAGAAAAAATGTATGATTGCATGCAATTGGGGCATTGAAACAAGATTCCTAAACAAGCTATTAAACTTGCTACAAAAAATTATTAAATATTACTTCTAGATCTGAATATTATGCTGTTGGACATAAAGAAGGGGAACTTCAAAAATAATAAGAAGTCAATAGTAGCCTCAAATCTAAAGATCATAGAAGACAGGATCCTACAACTCAGAATTAAGAATAATTATAGTAATTTGTAACTCAAAATGAAAGGAAACTTTTAATGGATCAAATAAAACACAAGATCTTCTACTCAAGTTGGAAAAACTGATAAACCTGGATTTCGCAAATCTTAGAGCCAAACAAGGTCGAATGGAGCTCAATTAAGACGTGCTCTAATTTTAAAAGAAATTTCAATTCAAACTCATGACTGATTATAAAAGATGGACTTCCTTATATAGAAAAACGAAAGTCAGAAGCAAGTAGTTAACAAGTTACACAACCGTATCTAGCTAACAATGTGAAAAATTTTGCGATCACCAGAATCAGATTTAAAGCAAATTTTCAATTCAAACTCATGACTGAGTATAAAAGATGAACTTCCAAATACAGAAAACAAAAGTCAGAACTCAGGAGCAAGTAGTTAACAACTCACGCAACCATGTCTACCGAACAGTGGGAAAAATCTTGCGATCACAAGATTTATATAAACTTGAAAGCACTAATGATACGTCACATAGACTGGGTGCAGGCAAGAGCGTGAGCTAGTAAATTGCAAAACATTAGAAAACCGGTAGTCCCTTAGAAAGGCTATAAATACAGAAAAATTAATCTGATTTATTTATGAATTAATTGGAGAAGACTGAAGATCCTTACAATTCAAAGCTGGAATTCCATTAACATATATTGGAATCAACTGAAATTCCACAAGTATACACCGAATTGAACCCAATCGAGAGCTTTCCAGCCTAAAACATTGCTCAAGATTTATCCTCTTCCGACATTTCATTCAACAACTAATCAGGAACATCAAAATTTATTCTCTTCCCGAAAATCAAGATAAAATCCCTACTAATCGAAGCTGATCAGCAAAACCAACAATAATAGACAGTATTACGAAATCAACGGGACAACAAGACATCCACATTGCACATGTCACCCAGCAACACAAATGAAACAGACAAATCTCCGGAAAAACACAAAACACAATGATAATCACATTAAACCAAAACTCTAACAATAGACCAGATCAGCACTTCAACAAACAGAAAATCAAACCTTCTTGTATTTCGCAGCAGATCTGGGCGAATAATTTACGACAAACCCCAACGATTGGTTGTATCGCCAGGGTGTCCTTTCTATGCGGATGTATGAGTGGTGTCGGTGATAACTTTGGACCTATGAAGGGATAAATATATAGATACAGCAGTATGTGAATCAATATATAACGAACAGAACTGAGCTGACCTTGCGTGACTTCTTTTTATGTACACAAGAAACCGAGTATTCCTTGTAATGCTAATTAATTTTCATTTCTTCTTGATATATAATCAAAATAAGTTACCCAAGTGTATTTCAAATTATATTAATATTTATTTTTTGAGCATTTCCAAAAAAATTCAATAAAATGTGAATTAGCATACTTCTCTATGTGTTATGGTTTGACTTGGAGCACGTATAGATTAAGTCTTAGATAGTATTTGCTACTGATTATGATTCATGAGAAACACTTATTTGATCATCAGATGCTAAAAGTTATTTCCGAGTGTTTGGAAACTCTGCTTTTTTTATATGTTCCTTAAAATTAATTATAATAATCTATAATCTCATAAATAGTATTGTGACTATTTATGAGGTGTTGTAAATTATTTCTAAAAAAAATAGGTGAATTATAATTTTGAACACTACTATTTTTTGTTAGCTTATTTGATAATTTTGAAACATTATCTAAAAAAAAAGATAGTTTTGAAACATCAAGCATTGTTTTATTATAATTTATTTTTTTCAACTCTGAGCAATCCAATAGATATTTATGATATTTGTGAACCCATACAACAGTAACAATAGAATATTTCATTATATATTAGTTAACGAAAAATCCGCTGTAGTGAAGAATTTCTTTTAATATATTTGTATTGTAAATTAACTAAATTACTTAAAACTATTGCAAATAAATTGAAATATTATTTAAATTTTCATGGAAAACATGAAAATGTTAAACTTTAAAACGACAAGTTTGCATGAATCAGAATTTAATTTAATTATGAGAATAACCGGGCCATATTTTTTTAAGAAGAAAAACTGCATATTCATTGCCAATATACATATATATATATATATTTATCTAAAGTAAAGAAAATGGCCAATGAGTCGTAGTCTAATTGGCTAGGGAAGGTCTCATGACCTCGTTGGATTCCCCCAAATGCGTACGAGACATTTATTCTACTGAATAATGTCTTGATTTAGTTTTCTATTGTATAGTAACTGTTGAATATTATTAATTTGATATATTGATGTCAAGAATTAGATATATTGATAATGAAAAAAATATATAAATAAAGAAAATGAGATTTCAAAAAATAAAAAATAAAGAAATGGTAGTTATAGAATAACTAATTATTGGAAAATGACTTTGGAATTTGAACAATGGACAACTTGCAAAATCTAATGGCAGCTATTAGAGTTTCATTAATGGTGTGGTCACCCAAGAAATTAATTATATAATTCCTGAAATAAATTATTTTTCTCATAATTAATGGGGTGGTAGCAAGAGAAATAAATTGTTTGTTAAATTATTTCTCTACCATTACTTTATTTTTCCTTGTGACCTGGTAATTCCAATTATATTCTTGCAATGGGTTGGGTTTTTTGAATCAGGTCCGAGTTGATTTGGTTTAATATGACTCGTATCTAGTAAATCGCATAATTTGGATAAATTATATCTAAAAAACTCAATCAAGCTACTTCTTTTATAAAAAAACAATAACATTAAACCAATACGCCAATATTAATATTCCATACATTTAAAAGTCAGATATACTAACTAAAACAAGGAAAACCCTCCAAGCAGAAAAACTCTCCCACATTATCATACGGTAGAAAGAAGCCCACATGCCATAATCAAAATCGAAGTCATAACCTTTTCCTCACTAGGATAAGGCCTCATCGCTCAAATTGAGTGACTTCAAATCGCGAGCAATTTATCAAATAACACATATTGATAAATACTTCATATTTTTGTCATGTTATAGATATCCAACATATATGTTCTGTATACGAGCTTCTCAAACCGGATTTATTGCTATTGATAGGATGATTTTATTTTCCCATTTTTATCCTCTCACATAATCTAGATTTGAGTCGCATCAATTGTACTTTAAATTGACCTCAAACCACTATTATAATTAGAATAATATTTTCCGAACGTATATTAATTTCAAATAAATATATTTTTCAACACCAATAATTTCCATCTACATGTGAAAATTAGGGTGGCCCCATGTTAAAAATCAAAACTCAATTAAGCCTTAGCTTCAATTAAGAAGTACCCTCTTTGAATATGCAAAAAACTTCTTGATTTTATTGTTTGTATTTATTTTTCAAGGTTTGTACTTTATAGATTTCGTGTTACCTATGCTACATGAGTAGATCATGTGTTCTATATATCTAAAGTTGCTGGTTTCTCAATTAAAATAGGAAAAGAAATAGCAATAGCCCAATGTTTTCACTAAAAAAGTCAACTCTATAATCTTCAATTTCTATGACTTCTAACAATGGGCACAGATTGTTAGAATTCCAAAAAGCAATATTTATTAAATTTGATGATTTCCCCATAACTCAGGTAATATAATGGCGGACCATTTTGAACACTATCATACCTTGAGAAATTGGCTAATCACAATCTTGATATGTTAAAAGCGGCAAAATTGTATTTTTAGTCCAACAGGAAGATTGGGGGTTAGCATTTTTAGTCCCAAGTTTTTAAAAATGTTGCAACATTAGTCCCAAGATCAGATTTTCATCCAAAAATTAACGGAACATGTGCCAAGCACGTGCTTTTTGGATGGCCACTCACTCCACACGCGTCTTATCTGTTAATTTTTTGATGGAATTTTGGTTTTGGGACTAAAGTTGCAAGATTTTTAAAAACTTGGGACCAAATTCGCGAATTTAAAAAATATGGGACTAAAAATGCTGACCCCCCTGTCTTGTGGGATTAAAATGCAATTTTGCCTGTTAAAAGCTATAGTTTTTTTTTTTTCCTTTTTGTTACAAATTTGATTCTCAAAATATGTGTATATATATATATATATTTATTTACTGAACAATATTATTTGATTTTTTACTGTATAGTAATTTTGATATAGGGCTTTTCACATTAGTTATTGATCTTTGAATGTTATTAATCTGATATATTGTTCATATCAAGATCATAGTTCAATGACACACCATAAGAAAAATTAATGAAGTTGATGTTCCACAACTCTATTAAGATTTGGGTTTTGAATATCACTATTTGTTAATTGTGTTAGTTCCTCCCCGCTTTAAGTGAGTTTTTTAATCTAAATTGTGTGATGATATGGATTAGTAAATTAATTTTTGATATAGTGATATAACTAATTAGTTCATTCTAAAAGTAATCAAGTTTAATTATATTTAAGAGAGGTTGAGCACGCTAGAGCAGCCAGTAATTTACTACTAAGTAATAATATGAAAATTATAATGCTATGACGAAAAACTAGTTGATAATATCAAAATTTTCACCAATAGTATGCATAAAGTGACAAAGGGTTTTCATTTTGTCACTACCAATATTATTCAAGTGACAACAGTTTTCATTTTTCACAACACTGTTTAATAGTGATAAAAACTAGTGTTTCTTATGGTCAGTATTGACAATGAAGGACATGTGTATATTGACAACTCGGTGCCAAAAATACTACCATGATAACTTTTAACAAAATTTCCATTATCACTATGTTGTCTCTGTATATAAACACAAATTTTGTCACTATTAAGATCATATAGTGATAAAATAAAATATGCTGTATATAATTACTGAAAAATACTTATTGCCACTTAATATATTGCAACTAATTTACTTATTTTTTGTAGTG
Source organism: Handroanthus guayacan (assembly GCA_014898755.1). Classification (NCBI taxonomy): domain Eukaryota; kingdom Viridiplantae; phylum Streptophyta; class Magnoliopsida; order Lamiales; family Bignoniaceae; genus Handroanthus; species Handroanthus guayacan. The sequence goes on from JACFYI010003656.1 coordinate 1,283,867, forward strand.
TAATTATGGAAAAGTTATAAAATTATTCACACAATTTTCACCCAACAATGCCATAAATTAGGATTGAAAAACTTCTATTTCTATGTAGTTGCTACTTTTGGTAGATGAGTTCTTCTTGGGAAATACTCAATAAGGACATAGCCACATGGGCAACGATGCCATTTTGGTTGAACCCTTTCCATATATATAAACTAAAACTTGTGTGAAAGGACAAATCTTTGTGCCAAAGAAAAGAACTTTCTTTTATTGAGATGAAGGGTTGTATTCTACCAGCTAGGCTTGATGCATCAAAAGCCATTCTATGCATGTTTCAATATTATTGACAGTTTGGTGATTCACATGGGAACCATCATTTGTGGTGACAAAGAGAAGCAAAGAGGAATTGTTCATTGTTTGAAAAACTCCAAATAAATTCTTGTCTAACTTACAAAAGTAAAAAAAGCATGTGAAAAGCAATTGCATTAATATTAAATTGGGATTAAGACATATTGCATTATATTAAATTGGGTTAGGAAATTTTATTGTAGTTATGTAAGATCCATGACCTTTTAGTTTAATGAATGATTGAGGTGGTGTTTGTAACACATTTTGCAAATATATGATCATTTATTTTTGTTAAAAGTTGGGAAAAGCGTATTATAATGAAAAATACTTTGTGTTAAGAAACCATCAAAGAATTTACTGTTAGCCAACAAAAAATGTGTTTGGACTTATGATTTTCTACTTTAATTAGGAATAGCTTACAACTTCAAAAGTAGTCTCAAAATTATTTGTGTGATTACAGATTATTGTTAATAGTAAAGAACTTGTAGCAAAACCAGAGCTTTTAAATACTTACAAAAAACTGTAAGTAGCTTATAATCAAATAAGTGTTATGTGGTTTGAGGCATTACAATAGCACTCAATGTTATTAGTTGAGTTAATGGAAAACTCTAAATATCCAGGTTTCGTATAATTAAATTGGTTGAAAGTGGGGTCTATTTATAATGTTTCAGTCTATATGTTAGTTTTCAAAGGAGAAGGGGGTCTATTAAGTTTACCGTCAGCTGAATTAACAATTGAGGGTATCATTGTAATAGTCTACTATCAACTAAACCAATGATTGGGATATTATGGTAATTTCCTAAGTTTGCTAGATTTTTTTTTTTTTTTTTGACCCTTTCTCATATCATACAATTATTCTAGCTTGAATCCCAACATAGGGGGAACTTGTTTACGACCAAATACTAAACTCATGCTACTTATGAATCTTGAAATTTGGTCAGAAAAGGTGGGAAGATCAAAGGATGAATCATATGATATTTGATGATTTTATGATGTTCAAATTTGTTATCGCCATGAAAGCTCAAGTCCATCATGCTTTTGACTATATCTTTTTAATACGAAATCCATCATTTTATTGTTCTTCTTTTGTTAGTATTTGTATTTATGGTGTTTTTTCACACCCTCATTGTAGGGTGGGATGTAATTATTTTCTATAGAGGGGTTTAATTTCTACTAAATTCAAATTTTAATTGGAGCCCAAAGGCTTCACGCCCACATATATAGACCGATATTCAACCTTGTTTTAACGATAATATTTAATTATGAAAGGGAACATAGAACTTTACCAAAAATAAATAAATAAATAAATAAAAGGAAAATTTATATGCAACATCATAATATTTCTTTATAAAGCTATTTTTACTATATTGAGTAGGCACATTTCAACCTAATGCAAGCAATGATGGATAACTCAATATATGTGAAAGATTAATCGAGTCTAAGCACGTTTTGAAGGTTTAAGATCATGTGATCATTAGCTTTGAAAACGATTTGCAACCCAACTTTAATAAAATGCAACCTCTACAAAAATGTAACACAATTTAAGGATTATGATCTGGACAGTTCAACATGTCTATTCGAATCAGTCTATTTATGAGTAAGGAAAATAGGTTAAGTTGCACACATTTGGTAGGTTTAGATATTGACTTGAAATATTGTGATGGATTAATTTAATATTATGTGATGATCATTAATGGGTCAAGAATTTGCACTTAATTCATCCAAAAATTACTCTCTTTTTGCACATCTTTCTTTTTCTACGATGCAACTCACTAATCAATACTTAGCAAGAGACCATTACATTACTGTATGTGGTTTCAGGATGCTGGACTTGATCTCCTTGTGAGGCAAAACAACCTCTCCATTGCTGTAAATTTCATCACCAACATGAACATTTTCTCCAAGAATGGTCATGTTCTCGACTCGAGCCCATTGACCAACAGTCGAATGCCAACCAATGATACTCGACGATATGCATGCATGTTTCTTAATGTGGACACCGCGCATAACTGTGCACCGAGATAGCCTCACGCCTGACTCAACGACACAACCTGGGCCAATTGCAACATCAGGGCCAATCAAGCATCCCTCCCCAATTTTTGCACTTTCATCCACCAAGACGTTTCCGATTATATGATTCCCGGATGCCAATTTGGGAGAAGATTTCTTCCTCAAGGAGTCTAAGTAGAGTTCCAAGCCAGCGATGTAGTCCTGTGGTTGTCCAATATCCATCCAAAATCCAGGGAGCACCATTGCGTGGAGCATTTTCTCTGCAGCAATTTTTGGAAAAATCTCTTTCTCGATGGATGTGGGGCGTAGCTCTATATGATCAAGAACTGACGGGTTCAAAAGGTAAATGCCGGCATTGATCTTGTTGCCCACAAATAACTTTGGCTTCTCGATGAACTTCTCAACCTGTCCGGTTGATTCTTCCATAACAACGACACCATATTTTGAAGGCTCATCCACCTACATCAATATACAAATTATTGATTTAAGTCGTTCACGATCGATTGCAGTCACTGTTAAGAGATCTAACATGGGCCTTACCTTGGTCACCATAATAGAAGCTTCACCTTCATGGGATTTATGGAACTCAATCAGCTCTTTCAGTGGGTATTCACATATAACATCACTATTAAGGACGAAAAATGGCTCGCCGGAACCATCTATCAGCTTGTTCCTAGCCAAAGCAAGTGGACCTGCTGTTCCAAGGGGCTCCTTCTCTTGAGAACATGTAATCTTAATATCGAGCTTTGCCTCATAATCTTTCAAGAAGTTCAACATTAGCTGCAAAAAAAGATGATCTTCATGTTAGTTATGATCCAATAAAAAGTTGGCATCTTTAATCAAAATTTACCTCTGGCTGATAATTGATAGCAAGGACTACTTCAGTCACTCCAATAGCTTTGAGGGTTTCGATCTGATTCAATGTCAAATAGCATTGTTTAATATGCATGATTACAAGTTGTAGGTATAGTTAATAAAGCTTCGGTGATGGAGGGGATTAAGCCAAATATATGTAATGAAGAAAGACTAAAGCATTCTAGTTTATGACAACAGTCTAATATTTGCAACAAAATAAATAAACAAAGCTGCACAAGAATGAAATATCATACCTGATGCAAAATCATGGGCTTGTTAGCAAATTCGACGAGTGGCTTTGGCATACTCAGTGTCAATGGCCTCAATCTAGTACCCAGCCCTCCAACAAGAATTAGTGCCTTCATCCTTAGCCTATGAAGCCTTCCTCAACAACCTGAAATCAGCCACAAAGTACAAACTGAGCCCTTGCAGCTTTCATTATTTATGCATGAACACAGGAAGAAACAAGCAGATAGATTTGAATAGATTTTCAATCCAAATTCATGACTGATTATATTGATATGCAGAGTATCCATGTAAAAATGCACGCCGTTAGGGCATTGGAACAAGATTCCCAAACAAGAATTTTTTGAAATTGTATACAAAGGGGACAAAAAAGCCCACAATGTTCGATGTTCATGTGACGTCTTTTGAAAATGAGTTCGGTATGGTGCCAAGATTTAAGATAGCACCTCAACTGAAAAAGAGACTGAATTTCAAAATGAATGATGGTAGAATAGCAGGTGGCGGGAAAGTGGCTATGGTGAGAGACGAGAAAGTGAGTCTTTCAACAGCAATGCTCTCTTAAAAAATGAGACAACCCTGAGTGGAAATAGACGGTCTGACTTTAGATTGAACTGTAGTACAAGAATGTCGCTAAATGGCAATGTCACCGGAAAATGGGATATGTGTAAAGGTAAGTAGCTCTCAGGAAATTGAAATAGCTTTTTTCGCAGTTATCTCTGTGTTAGAAGCCTTTTGCAAAAAATTCGTATAAGAGTATTACAGTTGAGGACCTTTGGATACAGGGTGGTGTTTTTCATCTGCTGATAGTTGATATCTGTACTTCGATCCTCGAGAACTAACTTAATAATGCGAAAATGAAAAATCGATGATGTTCATCAAGAAGATAATGGAGCATCTTGACGAAGCATAGATTTTGTTAATCAGTTACTACATTGGACAGTTTGATATATGGATAAACACTCAAGAAGCATTGTTTAAGATGCAGCAAAAACAGTTGTAAGGATCAACTTTCATAAACAGAAAAGCAAATCATAAGCAACTTATGCAACCAAATCTACCTAAAAATGTGAAGTCTCGTGATGAATCACATAGATGTAAGTGAGTAAATTGCAAACATTAGAAATGTGGGAGTCCCCTAGAGAGGCTATTTGCTATATCATTATATATCTGAACTAATTGATGAAGATCCTATGAATGCAAAGCTAGAAGTCCATAAATATTTTGTGTACTCCTAAAATAAGAAGCAGAAAATGAATAAAGGCTAAGGGTTTCAGGCATGGTTTGCAGGAACAGTCGCAGGTGCCCAAAAGGAGACACCATTCTGATTCCATTGCAATGCTGCGTAAAAGGTCGCGGCTGTTCCATGTTCTTTTTTTTGTAGTTTAAAGTATTGTTTTTTTTTTTTTTAAGAAATATTGCAAAAAACAGTAAAACATGTGAAAAATTTCCGATTTATAGTCCGATAAATCGGATTGTCACCCAGTATCCAAACATTAGTTCATACAAAAACTATTCCATACGGGAACATTGGAACGAAGCTCATTTCTGATACCAGTCATAGACAAGCCATCTTCCTGCTAAATTATTTTTTCCTTTGTCTTACCTATTTCCTCTTTTACCTCCAAATCTTCATATTCCTCGGCTAACAATATAATCAACCATCTTAATTACGAAACATAATGATCATAATAAAAAATCTTAATAATCTCCGGCGACCGCCTCCTTCCATCATATCCACATTGAAATTTCATCAAATATCAGATATAAAACCAAATCTCAACATAGAAGAGAAAAACAATAATAATAATAAAGAAACCAATGAAAATCACATTAAACAGAAATTCTAACAGAAACCCAGATTAGTATTAGCATGAACAGAAGAGCCCACATGACGATTCAGGCCAAAAATCATACCTTGATCAAGAAGGAACGATGTATTGCGTCCTATGAAATAGAACTGAATAACTATTTTTTCTTTTCAACCTACTTAGAAAGGAGGAACCCAAATGAATTGTTAATAGTTTGACATTAATTAAGTCAATTTTGCCTTAAGTTTAAATTATTAGAATTTTGAATTTTTTATTAGAATTAAGTTAGTTTTAAAATTTATATATAAAATTACGCTTGTTTAATTTTTTAGCTTGAAATAAATCTTTTTTTAATTTTATCTTTAAAATGAGAAAATATAAATCTATTTTTATCTGCAAAATTTAACTTGCTTCTATAGGATACTTACAAATGATACTAAAATCTCTTTTGAACCCAACATGATATGTTTTATTTTCATTTAAATTAAATACTTCTAGAATTTGAAATTTCTTTCTTGGCAATAATAAATGAATTATTATACATATCTCATGGCAAAGGAAATGATTGCTTTTTTGATTTAGTTTAAAAAAATTTGTTTCATCCAATGTGTATATACACAAAAAAATATCGCATTTCCATTTAAATATTTTTAGATTTTTTTTTTTAAATCATGATTAAAAGAAGCCTATTCTTTATTTATCTTATGGTAATTAAAATATGTCAAGGGAAACATAATGTGATATATATAAGTATGATGTATCCATTATACCCTTTAAGGGTTTAAAAATAATTAAACTGAATAAATAACTGAAATGAGCCTCTAAATCTATCGGTTCTCAAAGAACTCTAAATGGAGTAGCGAGTTCACTTATGAAAAAACACAATAGGAAAAGATTATTTATGTTTTGAGTCAGAGACTCATTTAATCTCTTTCTTGCAATCTGATCCCATCAAAATACTAACAAATTGCTTCCGATGTGAATATAATTAAAAGGTGACCAATAGCATATATCTAATAAATTTTACAAGTTCCTTTAC
>JACFYI010003656.1:1309141-1329811 GCA_014898755.1 Handroanthus guayacan
AAACCCCTAAAAGTGTCGTCATAAAATTCCTGAAAAATTAGAAACTTCATTACAGCGATCATCAAAAGAATGGCCAAAGAATCACAGACCTTTCAAATCAGAGTTCGATTAGTTTTGATTGAAGCGAGGATAGGATCCATTGGAGTGACAGTAAGAGGAGTTTGCTTAAGACCAAGGGTTTTCAAGCGTGTAAAAAGTAAGTGCGTGCGTGCGTGTGTGTGTGTATGTGTCAGAGAGAGAGAGAGAGAAATAGTGCTATAAATTATAATGCACTAATGCTCTTCTTTTTCTGCTGCGACTTTGATTGACTCTAAGGTGTATATATAGCAACCAAATAAATCATCGGGAATTTAATGTGTAACCTATCAATTTTATAGCTTAAAATAAAATGAATATTTACTTTTTTATGACATTTTAATTTTTTTAATAATTTAATGTATTTATTTTATTTTTACTATACATGAAAATTTTAAAGCTATAATAATGAGTTATGAATTATATAATAATAAATAATGAAGTTATAAATTTAATGCGAGTTATTTTATGAATATCACGTGAATATACATGAGTCCGGTATTTTATACATGATAAAGATGTAGTAAAAATTTTGGGATTCTAGTTCATTTGATTTTTATTCTTTCTACAATTAATTTGGATAGGTTTTGTTGGGGAACTTTAGGATTTTATTTTATTTTAATTGGATTTTAGTGGGCATTTTCCAATATCTTTTAATTTAAAGTGATGTAAAGCGGGAATTAATGTGTGGTAATGAATTTCATCCTTTTGATAAAGTGATAATGATTTTCGTTTTGTGTCATGCCATGTAAAATACGAAGACTTAGTTTTAAAGGTTTTTAATAAATAAGTAAAAGATAATAGTTTTATATTTAACCAATCTGCTTAAGAGTATATTGTAAAATTCAGAAAATAAGAGTATAATAGCTTGAATAGAATGACTATGTTCTATTCTTAACTAGGGATAACAACGTGGCAGGTATAGCAGGACTCGAGACCCACCTTGCCAAGAAGTTTACGAACCCAAGACCCATCCCATCTCGCCCTAGACCCAGGATTAACCAGTTTAGACCCTGTAGACCTGTTAGATCTTTACATAAATTTCAACATATGAAAATAAAAAATATTTTTTCTTTAAAAAGAATCCTAATAACTTTTTAAATATAATGAAATAATATATTAATAAAACGTTAATTATTGAATAATTAATATATGTATAGTTTGGTTCTTAAAAAAAATTATAACTCATAAACAAATGTGTCATTTTTATAAATATTAAATGCATAAATTAATAATTAATACAATACAATTACTTAAATTCAAAATAATATATATTTTTAGTAAAAAACTTAAAACATATACACATTTTTCACATATAATATATTATATAAATGTACATAATATAGTTAAATATTATAACAGGGTGGGTTCAAGTTAAAAATGTGAAAACCCTCTCATATGTTCCAAAAACACAACACAAAATACAGAATATTATAAGATGCTTTAAGGGCTTGTTTGCTTTGTAGAATAGAATTGATAAAGTAAATGATTTACTTGCTAGAATACATATCAATCCAATCACATATTGTGTTTGTTTAGTTAAATTTGAAATGAGGATATCCCATACATTATCCAATTTATTATTTGGTTCATATAATTGATTTTTGTGATAATTGATAAAATATCATAATTGGCCTTCATATTTTGTTATAATTACTTTTTAATCCCTTCATAAATTATATATTAGGGTTTGATTTAATTTAATTTTAATTTTTAAGGGATCATTTCGTCTTTTTATTCATTAATCCTGAAAATATGTAATTCTTGGATTATAGATCCGACCCTTAACATGTGATCCGTAATCCAAAAGTAGTTGGGATTAGAAACCGAGTCACTTATTAAATATGGACCCTAAATATGTCAACCAAATACCTAATTAAAATGAATTATGAATATATCCTATGTAATCCCTCCAACCAAACGAGGCTTACGTAAGTTCAGACGAATACCCTTTACTCGGATCAACCAGTTCACCTTGTTGTGGTGATCTAGCCTGAAAGCAGACAAATAGTTGGGCCAACCAGTAATTAAAAGGAAAAAGTATTGGTCTTAAATAAATGGGCTAGAAGTGGTAGGCCCAATAACCCATTGTGTTTTGGTTGATTTTTGTGTTAAGTCGCAAAGCTTCTGTTTTGGCATGTGTTATATATTATAATTTTAATACGTTCAATAACTTATATCTATGCTATACTGTACTACATATAAAGCATGAGACCTCTAAATAGTTATTTTGATATATTTTTTTATGAGTTGACAAAATTAACACTATTTTAAAATCTAATTACAAGGCAATTTTTAAATAGAGTGAAACAAAAACCACCATTGAGGTTTAGTGTAATTATAAAAACCAACCATGAGGTTTAGCAAATTATAAGAACCGTCCTTAAAGAAGCAACACTGTTAGGATTTAGCGGAAGTTGATGATGTTACCGTCGGACAAAAGATAAATTCTAGTATTACCTTTGAAATTTACCCTATGTTCATACGGTAACATCATTAACTTCCGTTAAATCTTAATAATATCGTTTCGCCATGAATGATTTTTGTAATTTGCCAAATCTCACGGTTGGTTCTTGTAATTACACTGAACCTCGGGGGTGGTTTTTGTAATTCATCGTTTTAAACATAATGTAAAATAGTTTTTTTTTCTTATTTTTAATATCAAATTTTTATTTTTTCTCCAATTGTCATTTTTTTCTCTCTCCAATTTTTCATTCATATTATTCTATATAATAAATTCAAACAAAAATATCTAAAAAATTAAGGAAAAATTGATAATATTTAATATAAATAAAAAATTTTGATTTTATCTAATAATTTTTTTTTTCTAATAAAAAATATAAGTACGCACATCGAGTATACCACAATAGCTAGTTTTATTTACTAATCATCATAGAATGCGTGGCCAAGTCTAACCACAACACACCCTAACCATGAGAGTCTAACTCGCAAACCAATCCAACATGGATTAAGTTTTGGATCCAATATTCTGCATGTTAGATCTTCTATTTTAAATGTTTAATCTCCTATTTTATTATATACATCAAGTACAATGTATTTGCAATAAAGTATTTTGTAGAAAATATTTAATATACTAATATTTAATATACTTGGTAGGTACTTACAATCAAACAAAAAATGAAACATGTATTAAATCAAAAGGTACTTTTAATATGACCAATTTCTCTGTGTTTGCAATCATTTTTGCTATAGTACTCGTTGTTCTAACTAATTGTCCACCATTTTCAAACGTGATTTCTATATCATGTATGATTATAGCTAAGAGCATATTAGTCGAAGTAAATTCATCTTTTTGATCAATCAAAATCCCTTCTTATCAAACTATACAAACTTCTTACAAAGTATACGTATTCTCAGTTACGAACAATATCTAATTTTGTCATTTTGAATACGAGCGAATTTGAAAAGGGTTATGGGTCCTCGGTCACTTGCCTCACATAAATCGTATGCTAAAAATGTATACATGAAAACATATATATTCACACATCATACAAGCGTTTGTTGTGTTTATTTAGTGCATATATATGCACATATATTTATATTTATTTTCTATCTAAAATATCTATATAATGTATGCACACTCAAATAAACTCAATAAATCATGAAAAATTGTTAAATATCTTATAATATACTTCGTAAGCTTGGATCAATGAATTCAATATAAGATATTAAAACGTTCTCCTCTTTTTACATGACAATCTTAATGTTGAGCATATAGTCTTTTATGCAAGCTACAATAAAATGGTGCCATCGTGACTTGTCTCTTTATTAAACAATCAATGTGGTTCAGTATATATACCACGCCAAACTATAAAAATATCATAAACCCAAAAAAAAAAGGAAAAAAAAAAAACTCAAGCAATAAATACAAAATGCAAATATACCATATGATCAAACCTAATTATAATATAAGCTAAATAAGCCTTCAGTGCAAGCAATAAACCGGCAATTTAAGTGAATCTTTTAATCATTATAAGCATAGCATTGAAATAATATTATCACATGATAATTATCTTCCCGACGAATCCTCTTACTTAACATTTATCATTGATATATTTGAAAAATATAACTTTAATCTTGTTTGCTTACATAGACATCTTTTCAAGTTTTTACTATAGAAACATTACACATACATTGCTTCATAAATGTAAATATTACTAATATATCAAGGATAAAATGGTTATTTAATAAAATAATAATTTTTTTTTTATAAAATTAAATTGAGTCCAAAATGAAAAGTTATTACTTCCATTTGATTTTTCTAATGGGGCTTTCAGAGGAAAAATATTAGCAATTTTGTTTTTTTTTTTTTTAAAAAGAGATGACAATTTTACTAGTTCAAAAAAATACCGTGTAATTGACTCAAATATTAAATTATGTTAAGAATTAATTTCTCAAAGAGAAAGCACTCGCCGTGACTATGGAAAATTAATATTTTGTCATATTGTTAAAAGTTTGCACCTTTTAATAAAATGCGACTTTCTACTTAGTATGTTTTTACGTATATTTCGTAAAATAATCCAATTTTTTTGTTTTCCCAAAAGCCGCCTGTGCTAAGGGGGCTAGACAGACTCCAACTCATTTGTTACCTAAAAAAAGAAGTAAAAGAAAAGGAAAGAAGAAAACAAGGAGCACTACTCCTCAACTGGAATCCTCTATTTCAAACTTATTCTTTGTCTTAAATACGTATAAAGTATAATAAATTTTTTCTTATAAAAATATAAGGTTTTCAGTGTCATACAATTGACAAACATATTTACAATGGAATAATGAATGAGACATGCATCAAAATAGAGGATTTAGAGTGACTACTCCCTATTATAATTATTCCAAAAAAAAGGCAAATCCCACATATCTGGTCTAAACCAAGCCCATGAGCTGGCCGGCCATTTAGCAACTATTGATGTGTCCTGAGCTGAAGCTTTCGCATGCCCAATTCGTAAGGAAGTTAGCAGGTTGGTTTCCCTCCCCATAAATATCTTATATAGCCGTACAATGTCCTTAATCTTAAATATTAAATACAATAGTTCTATATCTTAATTATTAACAAAACACAGCGTAAAATATATCTTAGTACATATAAATTGGGGTGAATCAAAAAAATCACTCCTAAGATTTAGTGTAATTACATCAACCAACCACAAATTTTGTCAAATTACAAAAATTATTCCTAACTAGCTCAAAGCGGTAGTTTTTAACAGCAGTCGGTGACGTCAGCATATAAATAAATTTTAAATTCAAACATTACTTTTTGTAATTAATACTAAACTATTGGATATTACATCTTTTCTTAAAATTTTACTAACGCAATCAGCTAGTTAGGGGTGATCTTTGTAATTTAACAAAATATATAGTTGGTTGTTGTAATTGTATTGAACTCAGGGGTAGTTTTTGTAATTCAACCTATAAATTATATTCTATATATTTTATGCCCACCCCTCCAGAGTTTATCAGAGGCTTAGTTATAATAAAATATTATTTTAAAAAAATAAAAAAATGAAGAATGTTGGCAAGTCTTGGATAGGTGACACCCCCTTAGGAATGGGTGGGGTAGACGTAAAGTTCATTGAATCATTTTAAATTCTATTTCAAGTCTCAACATGAACGTGCCCTTAATCCCAACCTGACAACTCAGTAATTAGTTGGATTATAATAATACTTCCCAACTACACTATCAAAAAATAAAATAAAATAAGATATAATTAAAAAAGAAAGAAAGTGAAAAATAATTAGCCCCGCACCTAAATTATATTTTCCAATCTATAAAAATAATTATCCTTAACCATATATTATCATTTAATTAACTAAAGTAATCTGTTGGTAAGATGTGATGTCGCCAGACGACAGGTGGTTTGGGTCCGTACATCTCTCTAATTAAATAATTAACTTTAATAATTCACAATCATTATTAAAAAAGTAGTTTAATCAAGACTATAAAAAGATGTCAATCAATCATGGTGGATTAGTCGAATTAGGCACATAATGAACCAAAAAATCTGCTGTTTGATTCCCTTGTGGTAGGCAGAATTTGAACACTTGGAGGGCAAGGATATATATATATATATATATATTTGAAAAAAAGGGAAAAAGAAGAACAGATCACTTGTTTCGTGTTGAATGCGTAGTCAGACATAAATCCCGTCACGTCATTTGATACTAATAATTTTGACACGCTGAATGTATGTGTTAAGACTTTTGATGTTATTTTAAAAATAAATTATTGAAATATTAGCATTAAATAATTTTTTAGAAGCTTATTATATATTTAATGAAATAAGGTTGTAAGACGTTCTTAGTATTTTTAAGATGTTAAATATTATTTTAAAAATAAATTGTTCAAATATTAAAATCAACTAAGTTTTTCCCTTCTAAGACACCTCGTAAAGTCCGAACATCTTCTTTCCATAAAGGCCATATTTCAATGAAATGAAATAAGACAAGTGCACTTTGTGTTTCCACAATAAAATAAAACAAAAAATGATCTCGGGGAAAAAAAATAAAGAAAACTAAATATTCATCATTATTATTTTTATAACAAGATAAACGTTTTATTTTCACTAATGTAACAATGGACAATTGATTCGTATGTATAAAATAATTAATATATATTACACATATATAAATACCATACATACTTGATTTGACATGATATATGTAACAATTAAAAATATAATCACTATGATTAATATAAGTATATATAATTATATAATATAATATAAAAGATAAATTATCGGGTTATAAGCAATTACTATAATAGATTAATATTAAAAGATACTTTCTAGACATCATGTATAAAAATATAGAAGAATAGATAGAATTTTTTATTCTAAAATAATATTTTATCTCTTATTTTTTATATTTAATATATTACATGCATGCCAAATACATAAATACATCTTCATACAAACATAAAAATATAAATGTCAAATACTTAATTAAGATATGAAATATATATGAAAATAAAGAATCCAAAATATTAAACCACCACCCAAAAATCTCACCACCCATGGTATAAATTATATTTTCCTCGAGAATTTCCTCTCTTACTCATTGCCATTTCCCTACCTCCACGCCATTACTCTAAGACTGCAAATTATATTTTAACATTTTTCCTTCTTCCATCAAAACCCTTAACCCAACATTCCCAATGGATTATACTTGCTTATTTATTACCAAGAAAATAAAAACAGAACCAAAAAAATAAAAAAGAAAGAAAGAAAGAAAAGAAAAGAAAAACTCTTTAAGTTGAGGACAATTAACATTTAACAGCACCTACAATCATGAAAGTTAATACATAACGAGGCTCATATCAATATACACTTATTCCTTCTTCAAGGAATCCCCAAAAACATTAACAAAATACCCCTATAATTATATTATACAAGTTAAAAAACTCAATCACATCCTTCAATAATGGCGGATAAGCCCCTTTCACTGCCTCGGCCTCCGCAAATCGACGACGACAACACTCACATTGTCCGTACTGTGGCGGGCCAATGCTAGTTTCGTCAACAGAATTGACGCATCCGAGCACGCCTGGTCCGAGCTCTCTCCGGCCGCCGTGATAGTGACGTCGCTACCCGGAGATCTTGGCGGAGACGGTGGTTTCCGGCATTGAAGGCACATACGCGCCACTCCGCAGGCGGTTTCGTTGGAGACGACGTCCCATAGTCCGTCGCTCGCCAGTATTAAACACTCGTCCTCCGGCGTTCGCTCGGTGATGGTCACCTCCGGCTTCGGTATCACGTAAGGCTTCAAATAATTATCACCTGAAATAGAAACATAAACAAGAATAATCAGATTATAATATTATAATTTTAATTTAGGGCTGCTAATTGTCAAATTGGCATTAGATCAGATAATTTAGATTCGAAATTCATCTTTAATTTTCGTAACCCAAAAGGCCTGTAGAATCTGGATTTATTAATATCATTTAAAAAAAAAAATATAAAAAAAAATTCAATAGCGAAGACAACAACAAATAATCATCATATTTAAAAATATATGCATTTATACATCAATTTATTTTTACATTATTTAATTATAGTATCACTATTTAAGAATTTTAATAACACTATATATAGATTTCATAGAAAAAAATATTATTAAAATTCAGATCAAATCTTTATCGTATCGGATTGTATTCATCCACCATTTCAATTTGAGAACATTGTTAAGAATCAAGTATATTTATATCAGCCGGGATTATCAAATATTTTAATGATTAAAAATCCTAAAATTCCGAAAAGGAGAAATTTGGGAATGGAGTTATGAATTAGTTACCAATAGCTCGAGACATTGCTAAGACCCCAAGAACTCTTGGGCCCTCCCAGAATATAACTCGGCCGCCGGCTTCTTGTATCCGATTCAGCTCATCCGGTCTATCTGGCTGCAAATCCCAACAAGAACAATAAAATCAGTCTATTTTCGTTTTTGCATTTTTTTTTTAATGCGGGTTAAAACTTAATGGAATAATTACTTTACACACCCTTGAGGAGTGGGATAATTACTTCACAATCCTTCGAGATTGGGATAATTTTCAACGCATCCCTCGAATAACTATCACTGCTCCCCTTATCATTGCTGTATTGACCGAAATTCTATTTATAATATTTCAAAATTACTCTAAGAATGTTGATTCTACGGTAATAATAATTATTCATAGCTCATAAATTTTAGTGTTTTGATAATTATTATATGAAAAAATAAAGGTAATTATCGCAAACTTAAAAGCCCACCTTGTGATCATCAGAGAGGGGAACAGCAACGCCGTTCCGGCAAAGAACGGCGCGCGAATCTCCGCAATTGGAGACAATGATCTTATCCGGCGTGACCACCGCCACGACGGCTGTGGATCCGACAGCGTCGCACTGTGGTGTCTGGAGCTCGCAGCGGCAGCTGGAGGTGGAGGCGGCAGCGCCACCTGACCACTCAGTCACATCCTCATCCATCCTCGAGAAACTCTGTAACATCGTGCGCTCCCATGAGAAATCGCCATTTTCGAACTCCTCTTTCAGTATTTCGTGCATACGGTCCTTGCATCTTGTCGCCACCTGCAACCACCCAAATCAAAATTGAAAATTGTAATCCACAAAAACTTCACTGAAATTGAGTTTGATGGATCGTTTCACGGCTTACGTGAGAGCAACCATGGCCGTCGAAAACTCCAAAAAAATGCAGTCCGCCGGGAAAATTAGGGTTCCGGCCGCAGAAACAAGGGTGAATCGCTACGGCATCTTCCATATCTCTCCTCCTCCCGCAAACAGAGGTCATACCGAACTTCGGATACTCGAGCACAGCACCGTGCTCAGGTTCTGACCTCGACGGGGCCGCAGCGATCGTTTCACACCCTTTTTCTCCAGTAGGCAGCTCATGAACTCCCTTCCCCTTTTCCTCCTCAATTTCACAGTTGCTAACCGCTTTCATGCACTCTCTCGCCTCCGGCAGTACCGGAACCACCGTCTCAATCTTTTGCCGCTTCTTATTGCTGCATCTATCCATCGGCGGCGCCACCGCCGAATCGGTAGGCACGAAATTAAACTGGTGAACTTCCATCCTCCTCCTTTTAGAGCTATGCTCAGCCGGAGCCGCCGTCTCCGTCTCACTAATATTCACCCCACAACACATACCCGCCATTGCCAAAGCTTAATAAAAGATTAATAAGCAACAAAACCAAGAAAAAAGCTAATCTAAATCAGAGCACAGAAATATGAAAATCTGAAGATAAAAAACAATAAGAGAAAAAGGAAAACCAAAAGGCTTTTGTAGTACCTGGTTGATTGAGGGGGGAAGGAGGTTACGGGCAGTTGCCCGTCACCGTTTAGGGCAGGGAAGTGCGACATGCACAGTTGGTGTGACGTAGAAACTCTGAATGAGAGAGGGCAGATCTGGGCCGTCCATTTGATAGGTGTGCAATGCTCTGAGCGCCGCGTGTTGGGGAAGATCCGTTGGAAATCGTACGTGGGCCAATCAGAAATGAACACGAGGCCGTATGATTAAGGCCTTGCTTTACTGACACGCATGTGGTCGTCAAGGTGGGGCCCGCGTTGGGGTTTTTTATTTTAAGAAAGTTTTTGAAACAGGCCAGTTTACGAGGATTATCACCACGTGGCAGGATCGTGGTGTACGAGATTCGTGTTCCGGTGTACTGTCTCACAGGCACTTGTAGCGCGTGATGTCTAAAGATGAACATGGCATCCGATATTATGTTTTAAAATTTTATAATAGATTATTATTATTTTTTTTAAAAGAAAAACGATTAATACATCTAATTCTTAATATCAATAAATCAAACCAATAACATTTGAAATCAATAACTAAGAAGAAAATTTCTAACGAAACTATTATGTAATAAAAAATTAAACCAAATTTTTATTTAGTAAAATAAAACACAATACACGCAACCAGGAATAATCAAACTAATGATCATAAGGTCATGAGACCTCTCCCTTATCAATTAGGTTATAATTCATCGGCTATATTAGATGAAATTGAAAATATACAAATGTTATATAAATTTCTTTTTTACATCTTGCATAGTAGTTTTTGAGGGGCTTATCAATTGGACACTAATCCTATGAATTTTTCTTTTGTATAGTAATTTTAAGATTTTTACACTTGTGGTATACAATTTTTTAAGGTTAACAATTAAATGTATTGATTATCTCACAAAAGGTCATGTATTCATACTTTCTCTAAAAAAAAAAAAAAAAGAATATATCCCCATCATTATGCATTTGTTAGGGTTTATTTTGAAAAGAGTGTGAAAAAGTGAGAGTGAATTATGAACTTACCCAAGTTTTTTAATTCGCTCGATATAAAAATATGTCAAGTATCATCATAGCCCCCTCTCTAGGTGTTGGGAAAGAGACACATAATTATCGTTTTTCCACAAACGACATCGTCTTATTATAAGCATTCAAGAGACCTTTTATTCCTAAAAAAAGTGCTTGAAGAGTAAGACAACTCCAATACATAAATTTTCCTAAATTCTTCGATTCTAGTTCCAGTGACTACAATCATTATCTTTCAAAAAAATAAAAATTTTATTTTGGAGAATCTTTTCCATAAGCACTTTTCACAACGAAGAAGAGGTCGATAACCCGCTCCATAAAATTATTTTCGTTAAAAATTAAATCCTTTAAATTTTGTTTTAGCACTAATTGTACGGTCAAGGGCCTAACACATGTTAAAATTTTAAATTGTATTTCAACTGAATTTCTTTTAGGTGGAAGTCGATGAAAGGGGCAGTGGTATTTGGACTGCCTAAGCCCTACATTGTAACTACGGCTTTATCATGGAAATAATTAATTCTTAAAAAGAGTCATTTTAAAAAAAAAATTCAAATTTTTTGTCCCTATGCGATAATGAGAAATCAGTGTATAATACGTTTTCTAATGCTGGTCCTACCTCAATTTCCATCGATGTGTGAGACATTTTTTTAATTAGCTTATGGTTATTATTATTATTATTATTATTATTATTATTATTATTACTATTATGTATAGTAAGGGAATGTTGAAATTAGTTATTGTATTTAATATTTATTAATGTATGATTGAATGTATTAATAGATTTTTTTTAATTAAAAAATGGACGGGACTAAACAACCCGTCATAATTTGAAAAGGAAAAGAAGGAAAAAGAAGGAAGATTTGACAGGAAAACTTTATTTTGCATCCGACAAAATGGGCCATTGATATTGTTTTCATTTTCCTTTTCTTTTTTGAGAGGGAACTGAACCCTAACCTCTCTTTAAAAAAGAATTTTAAGAAGAGGTTGACGGCGCTTTAATCCAACCTTTCGCATTACGTATTAAGTGAACTTGATTTTATTGCAATGCTTTGAATCTTAAAAACTGAAATTTAGAATTCAAAAATTATGTAAAGTAGAGAGCCTAATTCCAAGGTATGAAATCGTTATTTGGGTGAACGTGATTTTAAATTGTTTTATTATATATTTAAGAGTTTATAAAATGCCATAATTGTTGATATTTTTCTCTTCTAGAAAGAGTATATAATATATCGTTTAGGATCTACAATTTTTTTTTTTTTTAAGTAAAGAGTTCTTAACTTAATTATCAGAATTTTATTTTTTTTAAAAAAATAATTGTAATAATTATAATTACTAAAATTTATAAGCCGTAGAATCTATTCAAATATTCTAAGAGATCTTTTGTCCTAATTTGATTTAAATTCAAAGCATTATCAGCCCCACAATAAACTATAGCTCTTTTAATAATCTATACTATTATAAAAAGAAAGACGTAACTAGTGTTTGCAGCACATTATGCAAATATATATTCACCTTCTTTTGCTGAAAGTTGAAAAAAATATATTATAATCAAAAGTACACCGTGTTTGGAAAATATCGAAATATCACTGTAAATTAACAAAAAGTAATGGTGTTCGAAATTATAATTATCTATTCTTTCAGGAATAGCTAACAGAACCTAAAAAAGAGAACATATTATGGATTAGTTTTGCAGAATTTACATATTACAATAGAAACATAGTATTCCTATACTCAAAAAAGCTTACAGTTGCTTATAATTAGATAAGTAATTTAAACAAATATCCAATTTACCATTTTATTTAGCATAAGATGACAATATATCCATCCAAAAACTTTCCCACCCTCACATATTCGAATCAAAATATTTATTAGATACTATTTTTCGTTATATCTTAATCCAGGAAATAGACGAAACTTTTAATAGAGAAGAACCCAATGAGTGATGCGAGCTTTTAAAGATTAATTATATGTATTCTAATTATTCATTGAAATTTAAGAAAGAAAGTCAAGAATTCCATATTAGCGTTAGCTTGGAGATATTTTTCTATTTCATTGAATTTTATTTATAGTACTAATGTTATAAATAATTCATAGTCCATTACAATCATATATTAATACTTAATACTCAAAATAATTTTCTATCACATAAAACGCTGACCTTTTTTTTTAAAAAAAAGGAAAACAATAACATCAATAACAATTAAAAATTGGTACAATAATAAAGAAAATTCTCAATAATTTATTATACAATTGAAGAATTCTCATCAATCTTTCATACAATAAAAATCAATCCCTTGCTTCGATAGGAATCAAAGTTATGATCTTTGACATCCTAAGACTTCCTCCATCGCAACAACGTCTAAGGTTGCAATCAAATAGAACTTGCATACGAGCCTGACGAATCAACTTGAAAAATATTCGAGCTCTAGCTCGCAGAATTTGAGCTTGAGTCAGACTTGAGCTTAATAATTCTTATTTGTAAGTTGGTGAGTTGATTCATTTGAATTCAAACTCAAACTCGAAATCGAAGTTATGACTTTGTTACAAATTCGAGCAAAATGAATTGAGTCGAATCGAGGTCGAAAATAGACTAGAACCCAATATCTCCTCGCTCATCAAGGTTGAGCTTGACCTTGATTCATTTGGTTCGAGCTCAAACTTGAGCCGAAAAATAGTCAAAATTAAACTCGACTCATTTGCATTCCTACAATTGACCGCTAATACTAAAACTCATGACAAGAAAAAGGGAAGGAGGGAAGGAAGGCAAAATTGGTTTTCAGCAAAAGAGAGAGAGTAAGAGTGACGCGGGAGTGGGGCGCGAGTGGGAATGGAAAATGAAAGTCATAAATGCTAAAAAGGTGTAAAGGAGGGGGGGAAAGGGACACGTATGGACCACATGTCAATGTCGATACTCAGAATATCGGTGTGCTACCTCGCCTCGCTGGGACACGTCTTCCTCCCTTTCGTGGATCCCTACCTGATTAGTCATCTCCCTTCTTCCTTCCTTCTCTCTTTATGCAATGACACGAGTATCATTTTTTAGGTTGAGGTTTGATTTAAATTAAGTTTGATTCAAATTTTGCCAACCCATCTGACGCAGTGGACGTCGCCTTTTTTCCTCTAAAAGGAAGCAACGATCTCGATTTTTTTAATTTAATTTTTAATATTACAACGACGGAAAAAATAAGACGAGGGATGAAATTTGAATCCAAGTTTTCTACTTGTTAAACGACTTCTTTTATTACTTGGATATGTTGTTGATTTCATGATATCGATTCTCATTCTCAGCTCCTCTATCCTTTAACCTACATAAAGAGTGTTTGGTACTCTTTTTGCTTTAAAAAGAAATATTTTTGTCTATAGAAATTAAAAAATTAGTAATAAAAGTGAAAAATTAAAGTAAGAGTGTATGGAACTCAAAACTAAAAAATATTTAAAAAGCTAAAGGTGAGGGTTAGATCGAAAGTAAAAATAGAATATTCGATGGGAAAAAAAAAAAGAAAAAGAAAAGAAGTAAAACAATTCATGCTTTTAAATTTTGGCTACTTTTAACTTAAATCCATTCTAGTAAAAACATTAAGTTATTTTACTAAAAGGGTCTTTGGCAATTTTTTTATTTTTTTTTCCGGGTAGGGTCTTTGGCAATTTAAATACTCTTAAAATTACTTTTTCAAGAAGCTAAAAGCTATCACTAAATGTGATGCCAAATACCTTCATGAAGCACTAGCCCTTTTGTGGTGATGTGTTTTCGAGTATTGTTTCTAAATAACATTTGGCATTAATTTATTCTAATAACTATTTACAACCAAATAAAAAATCATAATCTATTAATTATCTCTCCACATTAAATTATGTATATATTTTCCTTAGATATATTAATCTTATATTAATGGTCAAATCACACAAAATAAGATTGTATTATACTCTAATTGATATGAAATGTATATCAATTATTCTATTCACACACACATCAAGTACACATTGAATTCTAGCAAAAATAAAAAGAGTTTGATTCAAATTTTGGGATAGTAGCTAGTTTGATGGCAGACTTTGATAACGGAGGATCAATACTAAATCTCAATTATCCTAGGGGGCTCAAACTCACACTTGATCTCTTTACAGAATGTGACACAAACTGTGTTCATCCCGAAATTGTCCCCGCTTGGATGACAAAATCACGTATGTAACCAGGCTAGCTAGGCCAACTTTCATACTGGTGAACAAGTAAATTGCATATTTGAATTTCACAGGGAATAATTGAAAGCCAACCATGACCATAATTCAAACAAAAAGAAAGTTTAGGTCAAGATTTAAAACAAAATAGCTCGATGTTTACCTCTTAAACTTGTTGAAAAATCAATCATGATCCTTTTTTCAATAAAAAAGATTAATAAAAAAATTGATTTAAATTTTTATCATGCTTCAAAATCCATTTGTAAAAATAAGCGAGAAGATCTACAATTGTAGTGTTAGTGTCATTCGAATTTTTGAATTGCAGAAACATTATCAATATTATTGTAGATAATTATTCGAAAGAGACTTGGCACTATAGTAGTGGAGAAAAATTGGAAAGAAATATTTTGAGAAGACTTTGTAGTTGTAGAGTTACTTTTCAAGCATCAATTATAAGCTACAGATACATCATAAAAAGGGCGTGACAATCTCAAAAATTGCATGAACTTGTATAGTGAACTAGTGAATAAATTTCAAAAAGTTAAAGTGAAAATTGGAGAAGACGATAAAAACATTTTACTTCTTACCTCGCTCCCGAATTTGTGCCATCATATGGTGACAACATTATCATATTCACTAAGCTTAAGTATGTAAAATCTTAACTAAAAGGAATAATTACCTCAACACCATGTGATGTATGACATAATTACTAAAACACTCATTGAGTTTTAAATAATGACTACTACACCCCAATTACTAATTCAGTTGACAAGTATTTACAATTACATCCTATTGTCCAATAATCTACTTATAATATTTTAGAATTTTTAGGGGGTATAATTCTAATTTTCTTTTTGCTAAACTAATGATATAAAATGTAATGATAATTATTCAAATCTGAGGAGTATTTCAATAATTATATCAAACCTAATGAGGCTAGAATTAATTATCCCTAACTGAAATTATTAATTTGAGAATTGTCAACAAGCCAACAAGCCGTTCCCGTACCTTGGGCCCAAGTCAAGAACCCAACCCTTCTGGTGTGTTGGATAAAAAAATTCAGTGTGGGATATAAGAAGTAAAAGCTAAAGGCATAAAACTTAAAAGTACAGAGTTACTGCATAGAAACATCGCTACCCCCCCAACTTTATTTTCTTTCCTTAAATCCAAGAACCACACAGAGGCTGGGAATTGAAATGCAATGTCCATGTAATATTTAAGACGTCACACCCATAAATACACTAAGTTGAGTGCATAAACAAGATGACCATTGCAGAACTTACATTGACAATAGAAAAAAGGGGAAAACGAACTATGAACATGGAGTAGCATGCCCAATGAGCTTCAGTTTCATTCTAAAAACATCAGGCTGAAATGCTATAAGACCATAAAGGTGGCAAAGACTCAGATACGATACTCCAGAGGGAATGCATTCACAGTCATTCCTCCATCCACACAGACAATCTGCCCAGTAATGTAAGAAGCAGCAGGAAGACAGAGGAAAGTTACCAATGATGAGACTTCCTGTGGTTCTCCAATCCGCTTAAGAGGCGTTCTAGATACTACACGGTCCACGAAATCTTTGTTTTCCAGCAACTGCAAACACAAGTTATGGGAGTCAACAAGGAAAAGCCCCATATAAGATCAAAGACCATTTTTTGCATATCACGTCATATTGCATAGATGTTAGAGTACGAATGCAAGTTAGAACGTCCAAGGTGGGACTTCTGTAATAAAACAACACCTTTGAGAATAGAATGGATTAAACGATCAACATACTATGACTTAAAGGTGACCTATGTTCAGATTTCTGACATGTTATCGCTTATCACTAGTATTTTCCTCCCGCATACAGTTATGTTGCATTCTAGGCTATTGCAACATTTAAACATGGGAGAATGCAACGAAAGAACGTACAATGTGGTCTTGTTAAGAATTAACTAGGAGTATAAAGGTGTTCGGAATTGTTTTCTTCCTGTTGGTAAGAACATTTTCCTATATTGTCGCATTCCTGCAACTTTCATTGGTTGCAGCAACAATGAAAATGACAAAGTTAGATTTCTGTATGTATGCTTGACATATACAACACAGATTGTTATAATCTAGATGGTGAGACTAGATATTGCCCCTGTTACTTCAACGCTTTGTTTTCTTTTTAGTACCGCAACTCTCATCTTATAACCTCTTAGAAACACAGAAGCAAACCTTTTAACTGTGAATAGTTAATTACTCGAATGTATCAATGGAACATTCATTAGTTTTCAGTTTTGGCAAGCGACACATCAGAATATCAATTCAATTTGGGCGTGCAACCCAACTAATTAAACTCGTAGCCGTTCAGACATGAAAAAGTAAAATTATCTTTCAGAAATGAAAGAAAAAGAAAACGTACAGATTTCAGCCATGGGGTTTTGATGAACCCGGGTGCAACACAGTTCACCCGGATGTTATCTTTTGCCCACTCGCAGGCCAAGTTTTTCGTAAGTTGATTGATCGCTCCTGTAAGCACCAAAATTAAAATCCATTCCACATAATTCATTAGATAGAAAAATCGTAGTTTCAGCACAATAACTTACCTTTAGTTGCTCCATAAATAGATCCTGAATATAAGTGCACCACACCAGCAACAGAGAAAATAAAGACAATGCTGCCATTGACATAGATGGTAAGAGGACTCCAAGTTTGTAGCCATGAGAGTAGAATATTCTTCAGCACTATAATCAACAGTTGGCTTCCTGACATTAGTCCCAACGTTATTTATCTACAGAATGCAAAATTGTAGAGGTCAGTCTCAAGTCTTCCCAAACTGATCATAAGAATGTAAAAAGGTTTTCATACCTCCCAATGACGCAAACTCAGGTAAGCAAATGCTATACTAAGGGGGTCATTGCAACAATTTAATAAAAGTGCTTTTCAACTTTTGGCTGCTGTTTTCAAGTATTTGAAAGTGGTGGTTCTACTTTTAAGTCTCTAAAGTTATACAGAAAGAAACTAAAAGTTAAACACAACCATCATCCAACTTCTGCAACTGTTTTTATACTGATAATTTTTATTTTCACACTCTTAACTTTCAGTACAGTTTTCTCTACAGTTTTTTCCTTCTCCAAAAGCAAAAGCACTTGCAAACACCCTATAGGCTTTAAGAACTTTCAGAGGCATGAAACATAGAAAATTCCGGAAAATTTCACTTTTCATACCATAGTTTATATTCACAAACATATGTCGTACCACGTTTTTTGTCTTACACAAACTTGATACTAAAGCTTTTGATTTTTTTATAAGAGTAGTACTTCCATCAATTTTCTTTAATGAAGAGCTGGTGTGGCTACTACTTTTCAATTGAAAAGCCAATTATTTGTCCCTCTCAATTCTTTATAGTTATGTAAGCAACTTTTGGAGGAAAACTTAGCCCTTCCATTTTGGAGGAAAAACTTCCCCACTCTTTTAGCCTTTACAACCCTAAATTTCGGTTAAGATTCTTTATTCCAAAATAATGATTCATCTCTTATTTCTTGTCTTAAATATATACCAAGTGTATTATATTTTTTTTTTCTTTTTTTTTTTTAACAAAAAGCTAAACATAAAGTTGTGGAAGCCATACGCTTAGTAGGCATTCATACAATTGAATAAGAGATCCAGTATGAATTGGATTAGATGATCTAGAGTGCCTAAATTCCCTCCAAAAGAGTTGTAAGGGCTGAAAGAGTTAAGTTTCCTCCAAAAGTTGCTTATATGACAATAAAGAGTCAAAAGTAATGGCCATGTCAGCTCTCCATTAAAGAAAATTGACAAAACTATCATTTTTTTCAAAAAATCAGAAGCTGTGGAATCAAATCTGTATGGGGCAAAAACAGAGGTACCATATATGTTAGGGGCACAAACTGTGATACTAAAAGTGAAATTTTTCTAGAAAATTTTGATGCAAATCCAATAGTCACAAGGGCTACAAACCAACTTCCTACTTTAGGTGAGGCTGAAAACAATAAATTTAACAAACCAACGCAATATCCAAACTCGATTTTCTAACCAACACAAAATTGAGGCTATAC
Organism: Handroanthus guayacan; assembly: GCA_014898755.1. Taxonomy (NCBI): domain Eukaryota; kingdom Viridiplantae; phylum Streptophyta; class Magnoliopsida; order Lamiales; family Bignoniaceae; genus Handroanthus; species Handroanthus guayacan. Next base: position 1,328,253 of record JACFYI010003656.1, read on the forward strand.
TTACGAAATTACACAAATCATTAACAGATTACTTTTTTGGAGCACTTACAAGAATATTAAGCTTGCCATCAAAAACAGAGGACGCTTTTTCCATGAGCTGAACTCTTTGTTCTCTAGAGGACACATCACACACAGACCCACTGACTTTGAACCCCTTAGATTCCCACTCCTTCAACCGCTGATTAAGCTCCTCTTCATTTCTAGAACATGTGTGCACAGTTGCACCCATTTCAGCCAGCTCTTCGACAGTTGCATGCCTGATGGCGTTATCACAGACAGATTAAATAATAGAATGTTTGATACAATTATTTTGGTGAGGAAATAAAATAAAATATTCAGGAATACCATTCTTGTTTGGTTGTTAAGGAGAATCGGAATCCCAAAGAGAAGAAAATTTTGACAGAAAATGCAATGACATTGATTCATTTTCCCCACAAAATAGCGAAAGAAAACTAAAGAGAAGTTTAATTGATCTTCTCAAACACCATTTCAGATCTCCCATTCCAAATATTATTTTCCAAATTCAAGTCAAATACATTTCATCCACAATCACGAGGCTCTGTTCCATCGGATAAACCCACAACAAACAAACTTAAAATTTTATATTTCTTTGATCCGTTTTTCTGACATTTTCCATTTACCATCAAAACCCTGAAACAATAAATCCCAAAAAAGAAGATGAAGATAGAAGGAAAAAGAGTACCCAATTCCCCGAGTGCCGCCGGTGACAAGAGCGGTCGTGCCGGAAAGGGACCATCTGGAAGTGCTGGTCGCTGCCATTGATCTTTTTCTACCTTTCTTCACACACTTGAGAATGATGGGCTGTCAAACAGGAATGAATTCTTTGTGGTTTTAGAGTGTTTACTATCCTTTTTGGGTGAATTGGACTGGAATTAGGCAACTGTTCTGCTTGTGCTTCTATAATCTTGAACAACTGCTCCTCGCCGTCAATTTATTTATTTATTATCTCTTTTTAAAGAATTGATGTAACGGTGAGTGCAATCATTACAATTAGGTAGGTATTGCGGTATTATATATATTTTTTCAGAGATGATTAATAAATTTAATCTTTATATCAACATATGAGATTAATAATATTTAAATATTAATAACTAATAAAAAAAAATTCTAACAAAACTACTATAATGTAGAAAACCAAATAGAATTAAAGGAGACTTCCCTCTTATCAATTAAATTAGGGTTTATCTACAAATATAATGCAAACTTAATGCTTGTATTTAATAATTAAAGCATAATTAATACATACTAGTATGATTGTAAATATAATTTAATATAAATCCCCGATAAGTAGAATATGATTTTTAACGGGGTTTGGGTATTTATTAGAGTAGTTAATATTTAAAAGTACTTTAGGCAGTGGTGACTACAGGATCTTGATTCAATAGGGTCTCTTCAAAACTTTCAACTATTGAACTCAATAAATATATATTAAAAAATTAAGAAAAAATATTACTAATATAATTTTATACAACATCCAAATATTTTTATTTCCGATTGGTATACTTAATAAAACTTTATAGAAAATTTTATAGTTTGAA
>JACFYI010003656.1:1341732-1369274 GCA_014898755.1 Handroanthus guayacan
AAATGGGAACTGATACTTTATTAAAAAATATAGATAATAATTTTGGCACACTTAATATGGTGTGCTAAAAATTACTATTTACTTTTATTATATTTGCTATTTACTTTTATTATATTCTAAAGTTTTTTTTAATAATTTAATATGTTTATTTAATTTTTAAAATATATGAAAATAGATTGTCAATGATGTGATTTCTATTACGCACAGATGCCTCGTAGTTATCAAATATAATAGGAAAATCACGTGAAAACACCCAAAAGGTGCCCCCAAAAAGTTAGATGGGACAAACTTTAGATGCTTATGAATTAATTAATTATTTGGAATATTTTGCTGATTTTACTTTTATCATTCTATATTTGATGTACGTGGAATGGGCCTTATCTTGGGCCTTGGAAGAGGAGTCCGAGCTGTCTTGGTGAGGCCCAATATATATCTTGTTTAACTTGGGTTTTTTATGTTTGGACAGGTACTATATGGGCCCACCAGGAAGTCCACATATGGCCCATTTAGTCTTTAGGACATGTCTGTCACCCCATTAAACACAAATTCACACGTGAAGGATACATTAATTTGTGGGGTTAATTAAGTATATATTTCCTAGTAAGAGGGAGGTCACATGATTTTAGAGATCATGATTTTATTTTTTATTAATATTATGATTTTTTTTTATCGTATAATAATTTTGAAAATTTATCTACTATATTACAAGATATTGAGTTTTTTTTTTAATTATTATTGTACTGGTCTTCATTTGTTATATTTATATTCATTATGTTTACGGCAAATAAAAATACACTGTAAATTTGAAAATAGGAATACACATAAAGACAAAATCAAGGAAAAGTATTATTATACTCAAAAAGTAAACACATACCACACAATTTCTTAAAATAAATATATTATTCCCCTTTTGCTTTTCATTACTCATCAAGAAAATAGATACATTCATCCTTTCTACATCTCATTAATTTTAGCCAAAATTCAATAATCCCTCCCTTATGGAAATTTGCACTGCCCATAAGCTGCATTTAACCAACAAAACCCAAAAGTTAATTCAAATAAAAATTCATATTTACATAATATAATACATATAATAAAAAGGGATTATGAAAACTTACAAGGATCAATAGTTTTTATAAGACCAACTTCATCATCACATGTTCCGGTGATCTTATATTCTAAATTAAGAGCATGATTTCCCAATTCATTAGGAAGAAAGCAGTAACCGCCTGGTAAAATTTTCTTACAGTTATACTTGAGACACGTGTTATCTAGATATTCTTGCATTTTATCTAAGAGTGTACCGAAATTGATCACACACCAAAATTTGCTCTGTGTTCATGTAAAACACCAAAGTTTTAGTAATTCTTTGATCAAGTACATAATTGGGCAAAATAATTTATATTAATGAAAAATTTAAAAAATATATAATAGTTAGGACCTCCTTAATTGTTAGACTTCCTTCATTGGGATTGCTTGTGCATGAACAAAGAACAAGGCATAGAAAGAAACTAACGAGATGAATAGAAATTATTTTTTTCATTTTTTTATTGTAATTTCTTGTAGGGTAAAAGTGCTTAACAAATTGAGTTTAAATAAAGGCAAGGTTTGACATATTACTAGGTCTAAAAACTTCCACATATTTTGTGAATTCGAAATCTTGTTAGATTTACGAATCCCTTTATTTTATTTTTAAATGTGGATTTTGAAAATCTTATGTTAGGTTGATGTTTAATTAGTAATCCATGCATAAAAATTATTTAGATTTATGTAATATGTCCTTATTAATTATTATTACTCTCATCCTTCCACATTAATGAATGCTAATAAATTCAATGATCCATCATTCACTACAAAATAATTGAATTTTGACAATAAAAAAATTAACATATGTAGTAGTAATAGCAGTCAATGGATCAAAATTAATATCTATCGTGAAACTATTAGTCAGTGACTCAAACTGAAGAAGGCGAAATATTATTTATTGTTGTGTGCACCAAGGTAGAAACACCCATGCATAACACAAATCTAAATTTATGTAATATATGGTTATTATTATTTCTATTTTCCTTCATATTAAAGAATGCTAATGAATTTAATAATCCATAATTCAGTACAAAATCATCGAACAACTAAAAAGTTAATAGCGTGGTGGAATTTTTGGTGAAAATAATATTCAGTGATCCAAAATTAATACTGAAAGATTAGATGGTATAGATGCTCATGAATTATGAATTATTCGGAGTTTATATTATATTATATTATATTATTTTATTTATTTATTTTTTGGGTTTTATCCCCTTTTATCTGACGTACATGGAATGGGCATTCTTTTGGGCCTGGTAGAAGGAGTCCGAGTTGTCTCGCGAGGCTCAATATACGCTTTTGGGATTGGGGTTGTAAGAATGGACAGCTGCTACGGAGCCCATTAAGGAAGTACACATGTCGCCCATTTAGCCTTTAGGAAGTGTGAACCCATTAAACGGAAATTCACATGTAAATGACACATTGGTTAGAGTGATCAATTAAGTATACTAGCGCTCAGTGAACATTCGAACACGTGTAAATTAAATAATCAATACATATTTCTATATAGTAGAATATATTACACTTGATTTGTGTGTATTTAATAATTAAAATATAATTAATTATTTAAAATAAATATTACATAATGTAAATATAAATAGATAATTTAGTGGGTTATGATTTTTCTATTGAGTTATAGGTGGTTATTGAGATGAGTTGATATTAAAGGGTATTTTAGAGATAACACATGAAAATACACGTTACTAGTAAATGTCTCACACTTTATATATAGTATAGATATTTGCTGATGAGTTATTAATTCGCTGATATTTGATTGTTATCGATGTATTAATTTAATGCATGATCTCTTCTCTCAAAACAATCGAGTATACATTCTTAATAAATCGCAAATTGTTTCAGATTATTTTTACAAAATTCTAATAATAATCTATAAGCACCATAATTATACAATATGCTTGTTCATGGCAACTCATGAAATAAATTGTAAATTTGAAAATAGAAATACACATAAAGACAAAATAACAGAAAAGTTCTATTACATTCCAAATCAAAAGTACATAACACCATTTCTTAAAATAAATACATTATTCCCTTTTTGTTTTCCATTATTCTTCAAGAAACCAGATATATTTATGAGTACATTCCATTAATTTTAGCCAAAATTCAATATTTCCTTCCTGACTCATGGAAATTTGCACTGGCCATAAGCTGCATTTCACCAATAAAAGTAAAAAGTTAATTCACATAAAAATCCACCTTTACAAAATATAATAAATATATTAAAAAGGGATTATGAAAACTTACAAGGATCATGAGTTGTTATAAGACCAATTTCATGATTACAAGTTCCGGCAATCTTATATTCTAGATCAAGAGCACAACTTGCATGATTTGCCAATGAGTAAGGATAATAACAGTTATGCACCTAGTAGAATTCGAGTACAATCATACTTGCAGGGGCGGCTCAATCAATTTGGAGGCCCTAGGCGAGATAAAAAATTGAGGCCTCACTATAAATTTTTTAACAAAAATCCAAATAAAATGTTTGCTAATCTTTTTATAAGAATCGCAAATACATATAACAAAAGATTTTATTTATTTGTCGTCCTTCTCTTTCTAGTTCTCATATACGACAAAAGAAAATATACAAAATACAACACGTATACGTACTAAATATTTACTAGAACACAACTTTGAATCTTAGAATACCATCGTATAATGTCTGATGCTCATAAAAATGAAAAAACAAAGAGTAAGATCTACAACAGTTAGATAAATTTTATAAGAAAGATAACAGTAAAGGCTTTAATAACTCAAAGAAATAAATGGTTAGAAGATGACAATGAATAGCTATTCATCTTTATTGGAATTTGGGAAAAATATAAATTGTTATAATTACCCAAAAAAATGAACGATAAATAACCTTTTTATTTTTTTATTTTTTATTTTCTGTGATAAATGAAAGAAAAGTTACCTCATCAATAGAGTAATATGAATAGTCAGCCATGAATAAAGACATTTTTGCCTTGTTTATAAAATGTTCTAAAATTTTTAAAATTTAATAGGCCTTCAATTTGGAGGCCTTATTCTATATTTTTTCAGACCTAAAATATAAAAAGAAAGCCTTATGTTTTTTAGTTTAAAATATTTTTAACAAAATAGTTTGTTTTTTTTTTTTAATGAATAGGTCTTATTACATATATTTATATTTATATATATGAGGCCTTTGATTTTTTGTGGCCCTAGGCAGCCGCCTTTTTGGTCTAAAGGTTGAGCCACCTCTGCATACTTGTTACATGTATTGTTTATAAATTCTTGTGCTTTACTTTGTGGTGTACCTAGATTGACCACGCGCCAGAATTTGCTTTGTGTTCATGTAAAACATCAATATTTTAATTAATAATTTTTCGTTTAGTATGTAATTAAGAAAAATAATTATTACATTAATAAAAAATTAAAAAATATACAATAGATGAGAACCTGGTTAATTATTAGACCACTTTCATTGGGATTATTTGTGGAAGAGCAAAGAAGAAGGCCTAGAAAGAAACTAATGAGATGCGAAGAAATTATTTTTTTTCATTTTCTTATTGCAATTTCTTGTAGGGTAAAAGTGCTTCACAAGTTGAGGTTAAATAATGGCAATATTTGATATTAATAAGTCTAAAAAGTTCCACAAATTTAATCAATTACACAATCTTGTTAGATTTACCACTAATCTCTTTATTTTATTTTTAGAGTTGGATTTTGAAAATATTATGTGAGGTTGATGTTTAACTAATCCATGCATAAGACATTATTTAAATTTATGTAATAAATGGTCATTAATTATTATTATTTCTATTATCCTTTCACATTAAAGAATGCTAATGAAAAATAATAGTCCATCATTCACTTGGGTTGAACCTTTTCTTTTTCCTTTTCAATTAATGTTGAGTTTGTATTTGATCAGTTTGATTTAGAGGGTATTTGGCTAAACTTTTTTAAAATATCTAATAAGCTCTTACATCTTGTAAGATATTTTTGAAACTTATAAAATGTTACATCTTATTTTAAAAATAAGCTATGTTAATGCATTTGGATAAAAAAAGATTTTCAATTTGTAATGTATTACTAATGACAATGTTGTAGTTACTATGGTTAAAACTAAAAATGCATTTTAAGATTTTAAAAAATAAGGTAGGAGTTTCTTACTTTTTTTAGAAGAGCTTAATTATAAGATTCTAACGTCTTATTTTATGAGCTAATATGACCTCTTATTTTGTCATCATACTACGCTATATTATATGTGAACCCATTGGGTATTTTCAGTCAATAAATATCTAGTCAATAGTGGAGTTAAATAATAAAAATATAATTAAAAATTCTATAACGATGGAGGAGATAACAATAATTTTTTCAAATCTCCATAGGTGTTATGATAATTAGGTTAAATCTCAAAACGATTACAATAATTACCCCTATCATGTATCAAACAGCATATGTGAAGACATAACAATATTGAGTGCTTTAGCTTTCGACAAGAAGAAATTTAATAATGTCATATAGTCTCCAATTTGAGTCACATAATCTCTCTACCTCCCATGCAACTCTAATGCTTTGATAGCAATTTGATGAATTGAGGGCTCCATTTAACCGTGCTCTAAGACAAATTAAAAGTTTCTAATTCGACTTAAGATACAAAGCTCAATCCTCTTCATGTCAATGATTTTTGGATCATTATCCTAGAAAATAGTTCTTGTTTGTTTTGTTTTTGTCTTTTGGTAGCTAAAGCAATGCAAGCTCAATAGATATCATATCACTATCGTAAATTGAAATAAATATCTCTATGATACAATTGGATTTGCATGTTGGCTTTTAATATTCGGTGAAGAAGAATTCTTTTTGGTGGATCTTTGTTATGACATATCATTAAACTCCCGGACTTCTCAAATTATAGATATTGAACTTTTATAAATTAGTTGGGTACCTTAAGAAATTATTTTGTATATTTTTCTTTCTTTAAATATTGTACTTTATATGAATATATTTTTAATTAAGGTATATATATGTACACGATTCTTATTAATTGTTTTTAAAATTTGCTCCTGCTCCTAAATACTGGTTTTTCTTTTTCTTTCTTTCTTTCTTTCTTTTTTTTTTTTTAAATATTTTTGTCGCTGTCGCGTTCCCCCTCTTGCCATGCTTTATGTGACTTAGTCTCTAACACGAATGATTTCTTTAATTTATGCTGCTAAAAGTTAAAAGATCATGTCTAAAATATTTTTAACCTAGTGTCATGTCGTATATGTCAAGAGATAAGACTTGGCTTAGCCTTAATTAGTCGGCATTAATAGCTTCTTAATGACTATTTGGACATCATTATACATAGTTTATTTCTCACTTGTTGTTTAGCAATCAATTCTTGGATATTAAAATGGTGCATTATATCATGTTCCTTTGATTATGTCGATAATAAAGACATCATAGACAGAATCTATCGCACATGATATTTCAATTTATATGAATATATTTAGATTTATAGCCAATAAAAAATAGGGAAATTAGGGGTTAGTAGTCAATGAATTAGTTGTTGAAGGAATACTAGCTAAGAAGAAGGGCAAGAGGTTGAAGTCACAGGTTGTACATACTTTTTGTCACTAGTAATTGGTTGAGTAACGTCAATTTTATGCAATAATTACCTAAGAATTGGGTTGGTGGGAAATTTTTAGGGTAAATGAGTATAAATATATATAAGTTAATAATTATCATTTAAAAGCTTTATAAGATTTTGATCGTTTACTTGTAAAATTCCTGTATCGATCTTTTAAAATATTGTTAGTTGTTATATATAGAATTTTAATATCAGGTTCGTCCATGCAACGTTATCGAATGAGTGAAGAGGTCGAGGTTAGGTTTTGATTTGACCCGTGCATAAGGTCTCAAATATTCTTGAAGTGTTAATTTGGACAATTTGTGAGAAAGTTATAAGATCTTTAGGCAATTTAATTACCTTGTAACACTTTTATTATTTACTTAAAGATGCTAAGGGATAAGCTTATCATAAACGCTCTTCAAAACATCTTATAAAATACTTGAGATTATAAGATGTTACAAAGTTTTCGCTCTTCTCTCTCTCTCTCTCTCTTAAAAGTTTTCAAATTAAGATGACAAGATCTTATGCTCTTCTAAAAAAATTAAAGCGTTTTTAACTTATTTTCAAAATCTTAATATCTTCTTTATTTTGATTATATTCATTACAAAATTATTACTACTGACATCTTATAAGCCTCTAGATCTTATTTTATCCGAAAACTTCAACAACTTATTTTCAAAATAAGATCTAACATCTTATAAGTATCAAAATATTATATAAAATGTAGGAGTTTATAAAATCGATGTTTCAAATAAGCTTAGCCAAACACCCTCATACTGTTTAAATACATATATATATATACGTATAGAGATAATGTATATAGGTTCATTGAATAATTTGACTTTTTAGTTGACGTGATTTGGGAGGTAAAGTTGAAAGATTCTGAGACATCAACTAGGTTAACAAATTAAGCATAATATATATAAGAAGTATTGTCACGCAATTTAATAATTAATTTTCATGCATATATTATAATTGCATAATTAAGGTGACTACCTGCAAATGGAAACATATACGTCCTCTGAATAATTAGTAGATTGCTTGGCCCCATTTGTTCGTTCACTTTGGACGCTTTACATATAATTATTATAGTTAATTTCTGTGTGTTTTAAGAATGGATGGCTATCATTTTTATGTTGATGATAATTGATCATAGAAATTCAGCGTTATTAGGCTTTTAGCGTTGTTGACGAGTGTTGCTTTAGGGTATACTTTCTCTCTCTCTCTCTCTGCTTTTTTATTTCTTTTTTCTTTTTAATCCGCAAAGGATATATGGAGGAGTACTTTATTCTATATGCAAGTGTCATCCCTTTGCTCTTGGATGTGCAATAAAATTTGATATCGTCATGATTCTTTGATTGAGGAGCATTGAGGCGTACATGATCTTTTCGTTTCACTGGAATAGAGTCAATAATGATGAACAAGTGATTGCTAGATAGAAAAACATAGCAATATTAAAGTATTATCCCACCAAAATGCATAGGTGAGGAATACTTTTATCCTAAAAAGAGAGAGAGAAAAAAAAAAACTTGAAAGATAGGTGATTGAGGAACTGAGTCATTTGACTCCTTGATGTGAAACAGAACATATATTATTATAGCACCTCAATCGAGGGGCATGAATAGAATAACATATGTAGTGGTTATGGAAAATCATTTTCTACGTTTTCATTACGGTAATGATACGTAATTTTTGTGAAGGTTGCGAAAAAATCTATCATAACATAGAGCGATGGTAGATGTTTTTATCTCAGTAAAAGCCACACAACAAATAATGTTTTTATCTTGACCTTTTGGATTATTGACCGGCGCTTCTACCTTTTACCACATCTGTTAATTTTGAGTTATTGACTACGACTTACACCACGACTATTAATTTTTCTATCATAAAAATTCAATTGTGATGTAGTAGTGCCACCAAAATATTATTAAATTACTTACTCACACACATATATAATAAACTAAAAGAAGCTCAATCCAACAGAGAAACTACACGTAAAAGGGCCAAATGAAAAGTACCACACTACAAAACTACCAAAAACACCTTTTCTTCTTCATCAATATATATGCTTTCTTTCTCCCAGATTCTTCTGTAGCTTTCATGCATTCATTTTGAAGTCAGAAATAAATACCCTTACAATATATACAACCAATAATACTATTAATACACCACTCATTTCACAATGGAACACTACAATAATTATCCAATCTTGACGAAGACCAAATTACCCATGAATCGAAGTTCAAGTTCCTCCGTGTCTTCATTCAACTCCCCAGGGGAAGGCGAAGGTCTTGTTTGGCCTCCAAAGTTCTACTCATGCAGCTTTTGCAGAAGAGAATTCAGGTCGGCGCAGGCCCTCGGCGGCCACATGAACGTCCACCGCCGCGATAGAGCTAGACTCAAACAATCTTATACTTCTGAAGAAGTTCCTACGGCTTTTTCCAAATTGAAGACAACCGAAGAGAGTACGAGGAAGTTAAATTTGGTCGATGGAGAAGTAGTTATGCGTAAGAGATACAAGAAAAGTGGGGTGCCATTTTTGTATTGTTCAAGTTCAAGGGAAGAGATAGATCTTGAGCTAAGGTTAGGGGATCCTCCGGCTGTGAAGTAGTAAGGGGAAATAAGTAATTTCATACTAGTATGCATGATGATATTTCACTTGTTTTAATTTCGGGTAAAGAATTTGTTACCCTCTGTATTATTGCAAAATAGATGATACTCCCTTACGTTTTTCTGATTCTAACATACTGTCTATGTTAACACCAAACATATTCAAGAGTTCGAAATACTCCTTGTAATATAGTGATAATTTGGAGGTACTATGTTAGAATTAGTAAATATAAGGGAGTATCCTTTTCTTTGCAATTTTATAAAGGGTAATATATGTTTTTACCCTTTTAATTTTTTCTAGGGCGTTATTGATTATTCCATGTTTGTTTGTGTTAACTTTCAATTAGTTAAGCCAAGAAAATTGGCGTAATTTGTGCTCATACTTCTATGAACATTTGAAATGGTTGCATGAATATTTCTGTCGTAGTTCACATTGAATCGTATTTCATAATCATATATATTTTTATTCTTTATTCATTAACGGACAAAGCTAAATAACATTTATAAAGTGCCCATGCATGCACTAATTAATTAATCAGGCGTATTATGTTTGCCCAGTTGTTATAATTGATACATAGTTGTTGAATTTGCAGCCTGTTTTGAGCAAGTCCTATATTACAATTGAAACAATCAAAGATTAGAGGATGTTTGGTTAAAATTATTTAAAACATTGATTTTTTATATGATAAATTTTATGTCAAAAAATAAAAATAAAAATTTCTTCAATTTGATGAAGCATTGGAATAAAATAATTTGAGAACTCCTTTAGTGGGTATTTAGCTAAGCAAATTTATATCTTATAAGACGTTTTTGAAATTTTTAAAACATTTGATCTTATTTTAAAAATAAATTATTAAAGTGTTTGGATAACAAAAAAAAAAAAAAGGATTTTTGAGATCATAAGATGTTAGTAATAATGACTTGTAATTAACATAGTTGAAATTGAAAGTGGATGCCAAGATCTTGAAAACTAAGTTAGAAGCTCTTTACCATTTCCAAAAATTTCCCAACATCTTAGTTTGAAATCTAATATAATTTTTTTTTAAAAAAAAATTTACCAGACACTTTATGATACCTCATAAGCTCTTAAGATGTTTTGAACACTTTATAAACTCACATAAACCACTTTGGATTCTCCATTCATATTTTATCTCCTATTTCATTATACGAAAAATTGCCAAGTGCATGATATTTATGATTCTATATTTTTACAAAGAAAAATTTAATACATTTGACATGCATGTCTTTAAGATACGGAATATGAATATCATTTTGGAATAAAGGATGCTAACTGCACCTAAACACGTTTTACTGTTTCCGTAAAAACTTATAAGTTTTTTCCGAAAAAAAATTATTAAACACTTTATATCATCTTAATTACAAGCTCTCGACTATTCTATAAAATATTTTGAAAAGCTTATAAATTCAACTGCACGCTCTCAATATGTCAGAATATTTCACAAGAATTAAAATCAATATTTACTTGTCATGAAGGTGTGAACTAACTTATTTAATGTCGTAAGGATTCATGAATTAATCTTCCAGTCAACGCCATGAATGTGCAGCTAGCTACATATATAAATAAAGGTAATAAGATGAAATAATCATGTGTGGGGCATACACGGTAACCAACATGGAGGTGGAATAAATGACAGTAATTTGACGTTTGATGGCATCGAAAAACACTGGAGATATCAGATGATCATATGGATGCGCCTTTTCTCACTGTATCGGGACCGTCCGATCTTTTCGTTCTTTTTGTTTTTATTTTTCCCCTCCTAGAAACTTCCAAAAATTCCACCCCAACCCTGCGGTATAGTCATCTAGGTGGAGAGCCTACAAATAAGATTATCATTTTCTTATTTTTCCTTTTTTTTATATGTAGAAATATCACGCTACCGGGCACCAACTGAGAAAAATGATACAGAAAAATGAGATTTAGAGAGGAATTATTTTATGATGATGCATAAATTCACCGCCAAATCAGAAAGATTCAAGATTTAACCGTGTCGATGTCGAATTATTGTTACACTAGTATTCATGATAGAGGTCTTATCATGAAAGATGCTTCCAAAAGTGGGAAATGGGGTCCCTTTGAAATCTCATAGCTCTTTTGACATAAAACACCACTAAGTAACATTATATCTACTTTCAATTGAGGGATTTGAGAAGAGGTATATGGTTATAATCATTCTATCACAAACGATCCTATATGATGTTGGCCAAATCCGTCCCTACAAAAAAGACTAAACATGTTAAGCCACTATCCCTAGTCTAACACTCATAGTGAGAATTTTGTCCTACAAAGACATATCAATTAAGGGTGAAAAACTGAACTTCTATAAACCAATCGTCTCAACTACTCCCTCTGTTCATCTAATATGAAATAACATTAGACATCATCATTATTGAAATGCGTTAATTAATTATCTCACATGGTCAAATTCATGTTGTCTATTTTTACACTTGCTTGTAAGTATTCTATCCAACATCAAATTACACCATAGGTGGAATATATACTCTAAAATTGAATACTAAGTCTAAAAGCCTACCTCTAAACACAAACACACACACACACACATGTATATATTAATACATATAGAGTTTGTAAAAATAACCCCCTAGCCATACTTTTGCATGCAGAACTTACTATAGTCCAAAGATTGGGACTTGGTACTAAAGGTTCTTGCAATATTCACGGCAACATTTCTAATTCTTTAAATGGGATTTTAATTTGATGTAACATGGCACATTGACTTATAATGGTTCTGCACAGATATTCAGAAAATAGACATATCTAGGAAAAATTAATGTTACCAAATATTTAATTTTATTCCACCATAGGATTATTACTCAATAAAGCTTTCATGCAATTCTTTAAAAGGGGTTCTCTATTTTCTACAAAGGGTTTGTAAGAGATCAAGAATTGGTCCAAAAACAGGTTTGTGCTATAATAATTTTTCATGACATCAGAAGTAACATTTTCTGTGATGTGTAAGAAAATGTATTAATGAACAAAGGTTTAATGGGTTGAGTTTCACAGAAACAGCTAAACAACTAGTAAATATTAACAACTAGCGATTTAGGTTCAGAGTTGTGACAGCCTCCACTTATATATATAGGATTTAATGTAGTTTGCACATGGGGCATGCAAGGACACGTCTGTTTCTATGTTGCTATCCAACAATTATTACATGGGGACAATTACCTCAATACCCCTGAAGTTGGGCATAATTATCGAGACACTCTTGAAGTTTGGATAGTTATTATTATACAGACGTTTAGCTAATTAACGAAATTTAACATGATTTGTGTGACATTACAACTAAATCCTTGAACACGAGGTCTGCTCGTAATGATTCGCTCAATATGTTATATTTTCAGGGTTGTGACGTAATTGTAATATTGCACAAATTTCATTAAATTTTCTATCATGTGAATTAATAGTAGGGGGTAATGATAGTTATTTAAACTTTAGAGAGTGTTTCAATAATTATGCCAACCAAAAATGGGTGTTGAGGTAATATTTCCCCTCATTACATCCATCCTGCAATTTTAATTTCCAAAGTGGATAATGATATGAAGTGATTTAATCTCGTATTTAGAAAAACCAAAGTGATTAATTAGTAAATTGTCCAAGACATGTGAGCAATCTTAATATTATTGTAATAATTAGAAGGAAATATATTATAAAATGTTTAGTCATGAGGATATATATAGCAAGATATTTTAAGTTACATACGTATATGTATATATATAGTAACATATTTTAAGTGATAATGATTATTATTTTATTAGAACGACAACAACTGATGTTTGAGTTGTCGTTATAAACAAGTTGTTAAGGTTGAAAAGTTGATTTATAGATTTTAATTATTACTAATTATGACACTCAATGACATGTGTAGATTAATATTTTAATAATAAAATTGTCACTCTAACTTAATTATGACAAAGTTATTGTAGTCAATGCACAAGTGACGTGAAAATTCAGTAGTGACGAAATTTAAAATGCAATTTTCATCATTACCCAACCCTTAATAATTATCAGTCAACTTAAAAAAAAAAAAATCCATAATAATTATTATAAAAAAATGATCACTTAATAGATATTATCTTCTAGTACACACACTCAGATGCGTCCCTACACATAATAATCTGAGGACAATCTAACAATCCATAAATGTACTTATCTGATTGTAAAACTATAAAATAATTGTAGTTAATAATTATTAATGAGGGGATTTTGACTAATTAAATGATAGTTATATCTTCTATATATATAGACAAGTTGCAGTCAATCGGCTAACGGGGACATTTTGAAAACATCATTTGAAAACACCTTAAAAGGGTAGATGTTTTATTAAGAGTTTATATAAATTATTAAAATAATGATATTTTGTTAAAAGTATTTATTTAAAATATTAAAATAATGTTTATATATATATCATCACATAACATCTTATCACTGTCGTCGTCCTCCTCCTCTATTTTTTTTCTTTCTTTTTTTTTTTCTGTTGGCATGTCGTAATATGACTTATTTGGTGAGGAGGAATTTCCACAAAATAACACATTTTCTTCCCCATATATGTAGGTTGGCATGGGGGATTTTCATCAAATTATGTCACAAACTTTAGTCAACATTTGATGCGTATGCACACATATATTAATAAGTAAAATACAATTTTTATATATTAAAATTAATTCGCACTATATATTAAGTAATTAAAATATATAGTTAATATATATTTAATCAATACATATATAATCTTTTTCAAGTTTAATGCATATATAATCTAATATAAACAGAAAATTATGGTGGTTATTAGAATATGTTAAGATAAAGAGTATTTTAGAAAGTATACATAAAAACATATCAAGTAAGGACACTTTATAATTAAGAAGTATAGATTACATCAACATGACATAAGTATATATTTTTGCACTATTACAAAAAACGAAACTCTTCGTAGTAGATATCAAATTCTAATTTTCAAATTTTACCTTAACAACTACAATTACAAAATCATTCTATTATTTCAACTATAGCCACTCCTCTAACATCTCTGATCGGTACTACTTTTACGCTACCTTTTTTCGTTATATTTTTAAATAATCATATTTTTTCCATTGATGTAATTGCACGTGTGATCGATCATGAAATATGGAGTTACTTTGAAGACTGGTTAGCTTGAAAGAGCTTTCATCTTTGCTTTCATTGACAATATCAAAATATAATCTAATTAATTAATTACAAATTTTGTTCTTAGTTACTCAAAAGTAAGCTATTAATTATTTTCAAATATTTGTTTTAATTAAATTAATTCCAAGAGGTTAGATTTTCGAGTAGTTTCAATATTGTCATTGAGTATCAAAACAGGCAACCTCTTGAAGAAAAATGAGGAAGCTCATTGACATATTGTAGAGTCATAAAAAGTAGCGTTCAATATACATTGTATATAAAATGATACATTGTATATAAAATGATAGGATATAATTCATGTATAATTAGAATATGCTTAATATCTTCAAAATATATATATACACAATATTACACATATATAATTTAATATAAAAAGACAGTTATCAATAGTAATTAATGGGATATGGCTTATTATGTTTATGTGGATTATAGGTGATTACTAGAGTGGGTTAATGCCAATGGATATTTTAATTAAGAAGATCACATGAGAACACACCAAAAGTGATCAGGTGCTTTCGCGCATATATTGTTTTTAGCGAATAATTTATGTACATAATTGTATTGGTAATATTAATAATTAATAATTAAAAATATTTCAAGATGTTTTATAAAAATCGTTGTCAAAATGGATAAATACTTACTCTTAATAAAAACAAAAGAAAAATGAAATACAGATACTCACATATAGGTGAAATTCTAACTCAAAATTTTAACACTTCCAATGGTTTTAGATTTTAGAATGAAAAATGCTAAGAAAAATTTTTCTGCACTCCAAATGTAGTATCTTTGCATTTGAATTTTTGTATATATATTTTTCTTTTTTCTTCACCTTATTTCCCTCATTAAATTTCTTAGTCTAAATATAACATTATAATTTTGGAACTTCATAATTACCACCTTGGCAAAATTAGTTCAATGTCAAAAATTTAGTACGTAACTCATACGTTTTTCCAAGTAAATTATATTTTAATTTAATGATTGGACAGATATCCAATTACTAAATTCCCCCACCAAAAATTGAATAGGTCGCATTAGTTACTTCTGGAAATTAATGACTTGGTTTAAATGTCAACATGTGAATTAAGTCAATTTTAATTACTAATTAGTTGAAAATAACCTAACAACCTAACATTATTTCTGAAAAAGTACACAATTCAACCCATGAATTAATCTTCCACTAACTTATTGATTTATGATTTGGCCTGTTTTTGACAGTGGATGGTCGAAGCAATTTTATCCTCCACCGTTCTTTATTTTCTTTTTTTTTTTCAATTTAAGTTGGAAAAAATCCATAAATATCTTTTTTAGTTTGTAATAGCGACGAATTTCTTTGATATTAAGTTAAAAGTTGAAAACTTGTGATATTTACTGATCCATTTCATTATAATATATCATACCTAGTGTTTTCACATTGGAGGAATCAAGGCACTTAAGATACTTAATATAGCGGGTCACTATTTGAAGCACAGTTTCATGATAATATCCCGTACCAAATGCGTAATGATGAGATAACATCTCAATAGGGCTGGACCTATGTGTTCTCAATAAATCTAAAACATCACCATTGGTATTGTCTATCTAAACCAGGGTTGTCAGATGAGCCAAGCTTGACGAGCAAGATCATGAGCCAACTTGAATGAAATTCGACTCAAGCTCGAACAAAACGAGCTTGAACTTGATCATGAATCAAGCTCAAGCTTAAAAATAGTTGTTTATAAACTTGTGAGCTTCTAATTATATATATATATGTTATAACTATTGTATTATATATAATATATATTAATTATATTCTTTATATCTACGATAATAAATATATAAAAATAAATATTCAATAATTAAAAATAATAAGTATTTCGAGTTCAAGCTTGAAAACACACACACACACACACACACACAAAGCGCGTCGAGCTACAGCACAAAATATGTAATTCGAGTTGGAGCTCGAGCTCAAGCCTGTAAATTTCTTCAAACTTGACTCGAGCTCAGCTCCTTAACATCCCTAGTCGAAACGAGATGGCCATATTCACTTTCCCAAGCCTCTCAATTGGACTATGATGATACTTATTTTTGTTAAATATTTACGGAGTTGTTGGACTTGAGACGGATACATTAGGTCTCTTCCCACGTCACTCCAACGTTTTTATCAAGATAAAATCACCCACTAAATGCGAATTATGAAATAATATCTAGATGCGATCAGACCTTTATATGCGAATTTAAGAATTGTCAATGACCTTTAGCAAGAATACATAATTCTAGTCTCTAGTTACGTAGGAGTTTGGACTTAATGATGATGGGCCGTGGTAGACTCAAGTAATCTGCTGGGCCGCCATTGGATGTGGTTGGAATGAGAGTAAGCCCAAATAAACTGCAATTCCACACTGCAGTTATCATTGCCTCGACAGAGGAGTTAAAACCCCCGAGAAAGAGGAGTTATCGCTGAAAGAGTTCTTTAAGCAATGCATGGGCAGCCTTTGGAAAATGATCATCCAAATTAAATGAGATATTCCTAGAATTGGATAAAAAATTAACATTTGAAAATATAAATATAACTTAAACATTAAAGAATTCATTAAAAAAAACTTCAACCTCCCTGACATTATTTTGTGAGAATTGTATATAAGGGAAAATATTTTGGCGTAAATTTCAAGGAACGAATCGGTAGGGTCTGTTTATAAATCATAATTCATGAGGTAAATAATAAGGTTCTATCGATTTATCAATTACCAATTAAAAAATGCCAATAAAAGTACAAGATCTTAGTTTAGTAACAATGTCGAAGCCTCACAACTCCTTAATTTCAAAGAGGTTATTAATTTGATTCTTAATGATAGTGTAAAATTGTTTCCACTACATGATTTTTTTTATTTTTTAGTTAATGTACATTATCTGTGAATATATTGCTCATGATGTATTAATTATATGTAACATTTCTCTTAAAAAATTGAAAAGAAAATTACCGTTTGCATAGAGTAACAAACTAATTATTTTTGTAAGTCGAGCTCAAGCCAAATTATTTTGTTCATAAGCTCGTCAATTCAATTAATTTAATTTAAGCTGAAGCTCAATCCAAAAAGACTGGGTCAGAGTTTGATTCGTCTCGTTTATATCCATTCTTGAGTATCTATTTCAGCAGACTAACAACATATCTTCTAAATGATGCAAGACAAATAGTCCATCCAGAAAGCTTATGTAAGGATAAATGACGACTTTCGACTATCCACACTCACTCGACAAGCTTGTCAAAATAAACATCATCTGAGACTCGATAATTACAACTTTTGCACTCAGTCGAAAAGGATTTGACACTTTTGAAGTTCATCATACACCAAATTCAGACATTTCCCAGTATCTTAATTGAGATTTTACCTGGAGAATAATGTGTTACTTACAAAGCAATGTCTCTTTTGTTTCATTGCCTGTCATTGGGTTCACCCTGGTAACAACAATCATAGGTTTTAGAAAGCTACAAAACACATATTCAAAGATAATATTGTAACAGACATAAGTCGTTATTACCCGTCAGCGACTTTACACAGGTACTCCCGTTGGTCCTCTCTCAATGGAACATCGGTGAAGTCTGGCAACACATTAGAACAAACATCAGTATATCAGATAAACATGTAATACAAAAGAAGGAGATCCCGTTGAACTTTTCAGGGATAATTACCGTGACCTCCCGTTAGGTTCAGGAAATCCCATTACCTCCCTTACATTTACTGAACTTCCAATTATACCCTTTCGTATTTGACCACATGTTGACGAAATTTTTATTGACTAAAATACAAGAGGGTCTATATATAATATAATTTAGTGTGATGACCTCGGAGGTCTATACATCGCATGTAGAAATATAAACCATATATACAAATATATAAATATAGATATTTGTACATATGTATATTAATAACAACATATTAATAGCATATATTAAATTTAAAATAAGAAAATATTGAAATATGTATATACATAGACTTTCGTGTGTGTGTGTATATATATATACTACCATGAGAATTATATGACTATATGTGACATATAAAATCCCACCGAGCCATCGAACTATAATATATCATACATAGACCCCATTGAGTATTTTAGTTAATAACCATTTGAGCAATACGGGGTCTCAAATATTGAAATCGTATAACTGGAAGTTTTGTAACACTGGGAGTTAATGTAATGATAATTTTTCAAATTTTACGAGACGTCAAAGTAAATAGGTCGAACACTGATTATCCCTTTTTTATCCAGCTTAGCAATCTAATATCATTTTTACTTTTGAAGTGAGGTATCTCGACGCATAACAATATATCGATCTTGAAGCTTTATCTCTTTCTTAAACTACCGATCTTTCTCAGAATTGAACGCATGTATCTTCGAATTCTAAAAAGAAACATAAATGTAATGTTCCCCGTTGCTCTCACGTACCTGCCCCACTGATAATCGAACCCCTGAAAGATGTATTGCCCGTAGCAAGCGCCCCTTCGAGGTTGGCATTGCTCAAATTTGCCTAATAAAACCAAACAGTTATAACAACCAGAAGAAACACAAACGTCACCGGGCCCTATAAGGCTATAACACGATGACAATGAATTAACTAAATAAATTATGAACTGTTTTAAACTGTTCAAGGTGAAATACAGAACTCGTGATTTCATTTTAAGTCATCGACAGCATAAACTTCGAAAAGTTGCTCCAACCTCAGGATGATAAACTTCCATATATAGAGAACAATCTGTCCAATATGTATTTATGTTCCCCATAAACCTATCTCACTCATTTTGTGTTTTGATTATTTTTTTTCATTTGTCGTAGTTACGTGCCAACAATGCCTTTTCTCAGTGGTTGTAACTAAAAAAAAAGAGGGTTCTTTCAGAAGCATTTTTAGACATAGAGATGTGTAGAATTTCAGTAGCACCTTTGTCACATTTGCCAGAGAAAAATCTGCACCTCTTAGATCTGCTTCAGAAAGATCGGCTCCTGAAATGTAAGAAATTTTCATAAGCGGATTCATCACAACCCCTTGGCGAATATACTTTGCCACAAAGCACTTTTCAATAACTAAAAATCAAAAAGCCAATAGCAAAATATGGAAAAATAGAAGGATTAGTTCCAACCTATACGACAATTTTACATCTCAATCCCATGTTTCTCAAAAATAGACAAAATTAGCCTCATATGTTAAAAGTCCATTTCAAATTTTATTCGGCCATTTAAAAATGGACACAATGCATACGTAGTCTCGCGTTGGAGCATACATGTCAAACACATCCAACTTGTTGCAAAAAGAAGAAAACACCAAGAGACAACCCCATGGTAAAAAGATAGGCTACCAAAATCCCTCGCAAAGTGACGAGCTACTTCAACGTTATTTCTTCTCAAATGAACCACAACATTGCATGTGATGCATAGTCGCTTCGTTGTTACAATACATGGGCATAGGATTTGATACATCAATTGCAAAATCGAAACTTTCCTCGCCCAAAAATATGTACCCACGATACTATAGGAGGTGATGATTCACATTGCATCATTCATAACGGACTAAAAGTAAAGAAGCACACATAAGAAAGGAGGAGCAGAACTACCTGTTAAATCAGCATCAAAGAAGCTGGCTCCTAATAACTTGGCACCTTTAAAGTTGGCTTGTCTTAGTATTGACTGAAACAGAATTACAGAAACTAAGTTGATAAACTGGTAAATGCACAAGAGATTTATTCAAAGCGCATCGAGTAGCGGCTACGGACTCCTTATCTTTAAAGAACCTTGTAAATGCATAAGCCAGAATAGACATACACAAACAGCCCAACTAACGATGTAATCTGGTGACACAAAAAATACAAAACAAAATCCTTCCGTGTTGTAGGCTACAACTTATATATCTATACTTTTCAATAAAGTGTGAGGCCCTACTTGGTATGGGGTTCCGTGTTTTTTTTCTAAAATTCCCTCTCTTTTTATTTTATTTTTTCATTTATGTTAATAGTTGTGCAACTACCACTTCGTCCACTATCATTACCTCCGCCCACAACCGAACCTCATATAGATTATAGTTGAATATTTATATTATTATTTTTTTATGTTGGATAAATTACCATCAAGTACTAATAAAATTGTAAAGATAATATTATGAGTTTATGGATACATGCATTTGAATGTACCAAAATGGTTAACAAATTTGATTGATAAGATACTGATAATCTAAAATTTTAATACATTTTAAGTAATTTCATGACTAGACATATTTTTAATAATTAAAAATATAAGTAATCAACGAATCATTCTAAAATTAAACCATTAAAATATGATCAAAATTAAACAAATACAGCCAAAATATCCACGTTTCGTACATAATAATATAAATTTATATTATGTATAATTATGTTTAAAAATAAAGATTACTAGATGCATATGCATCCAATGTGCATCAGTCGCTAGTACTGTAATAAAGCACAAATCCCTTTTTGGTACGTTTTCATGTGATCTTTCTAAAACACCCTTTTATTATTTATTTAACACTCATAATTGTAATTTATTAGAGAAGTAGCTATCATCCAAACATCAATCCAAGTTCTTATCACAAAGTAAGTGTAACAACCACATAAATCCACTAACTACTATTTTATATCTCATAATAATTATCTAAACAAAGCATCGACCCCTTTCTGTCATGTTTTCACATGCGAACATGGTAATGTAATTACCTAACTATTTAACTAAATGTGTCAAAGCATAATTAGTGATCAATCAAACATGACATCATAGAGAAATGGTTGCTAAAAAAAAAAAAAAAATACCGTCTTGAAATCTTGCTTGATTAAAGTCTTGCCACTAAAATCTTTCCCAGAAAGATCCTGTCCCCTGGTTACTTCAGAACCATAGGGGCCTCCTCCCTTTGCTCAGATCAATCAACAATACCAAAATGATAAAGATTAATCCACAAATCCATAAGGGAAATAACATTTAAAAAAAAATAACACACACACACAAACAACCCATATGCAGTAAAAGAATCAACTTATATGGATTATCAAAAGCTAAAATTACCTTAAATGCAAGGGCAGGATTGGAAGTAAAGACAAGCGAAGCAGATAAAAGAGCAAGAACACTTGCTTTAGAGATCGACTCACATAGAGAAGACAAATTGCTCTGTGTTTGAGCACCCTGTAAGAAAATGCATGTAAAATTCAGAAAAGAAGTAAAAATTATCACGAATTCTTGATGGGCTGGCGCCATTACTGTTGAGAATTGTGGGAAGGAGGTATACCTGGGGCGTACGGTAGCTGGGCAGGGGAAAAGACGGGTTAGTGCGTTGGGATTGAGAAGAGGAAATTTGACGGAGAGAAAGAGATTTAGTAGGGTTTGGAAGGGGAGGGATTTTGGAACAAAAACAGAGGTTGAGAACGGCCATTGTTGATTGCTTGTGGATAGCAACTGCTATTCATGTTTTGGATAATCCGTACAAATATTTAATATTTAATTATCTACAACATTTGTTTATTTTGTATACAATAATTGCACTTGGGAAGATAATCCGTTATCCAATGTTTTGGGATTTATGCATTTACCAGCTTTAGTTATGTCTCTGTAAAAAAAGGAAGATAGTTGTAAAAGTAAATAGTAAAAATTAATAGAATTCATAATAAAAAATTAAAAATATCAAAAAATTAATGATTGTATTTGTTAAAAAGTGATTTTTTTATATTTTTAAATTTTAAATTATAAAATGAGGATAATAAATTATTTTTATAAAACTCTTTTTACTCATGAGGAGTTTTTAGATTCTGGTCGATTTATTACTTTTATAAAAGCAACAGTTATCTTATCAAATACTTTCAAAATTATTTTTCAATAGTTAAAAATTAAAAATTACTATTAAAAGCAATGCCAAACACCTTTATCCCTCATAATAACATTTCACAAACTTAGTTAATATTTTAAATTTTTATGGGTATCAAATTGTATGGCCTTATTATTAGTTCATAAGTAGGGCTGTCTAGAATTTAGATTTGATGTACCAATTATTTAGAATTCATAAAAATAATTGAACATGATTATATAAAGTCAAACAATTAATAAGATTAAATGAAGTTTCCTCAAAAAAAAAAAAAAGATTAAACAAAAATATAAGAAATGTGCCGGTGAGCTGATCATCAGCTCAATAAACTTTTTACCTAACAACTATAAACACTTAAAAAACGGTTACATACTATATCATTAAACAACACCCACTTAACAATTCTAGTGAAGAAAGATTTCGTTATCAAGGTCAGCTGCACTCTCGAGTCAAAGAACCCTAAAGTTACTTTTCTGATTCATGAATCGGATAAGATTAGAATAATTTGCACTAATCAAGTCTAATCATTAATATACATAACCAAGCTCAAGTCGAGATTATACAAGATTTGGATCATCAATACCATATTTATATCTGAGAAACGTCTAAAATTTGATAAGAAATTCTGTTCGAATAATAGTAAATAATAATTATATTAAAACATATATAAATTAATAATAATATCCG
This sequence comes from Handroanthus guayacan, assembly GCA_014898755.1. Lineage (NCBI taxonomy): Eukaryota > Viridiplantae > Streptophyta > Magnoliopsida > Lamiales > Bignoniaceae > Handroanthus > Handroanthus guayacan. The sequence goes on from JACFYI010003656.1 coordinate 1,364,752, forward strand.
TCAAATTCGCACCCCGATCTGTAAGCACTATAAACTAGTGGAGTACATAGAGAGAGGTTTAAATGTGGGTTTTATATCTAAATTAGAGGCCCGGCCCTTATGAATTAAGGCCCAGAATTCTGCATGAAGGAACTAGGAAACATCTTGCTTATATTCATAGTAGAGTTTTGAGCATGTTCTTGATATTTTATTTAACTTATCAAAATTCACTAGTATTTAATTTCTAATAGGATATGTCACTAAGATTATTTAGAATGTATTTTAATTTGTTGCATCTTAATTTATTATAAGATAATTTAGAATTTATAAGATGTTAATTAAATTTTAGTTTATGAATAAATTATTGAAGTGTTTGGATAAAATAAGGTATCATAGTAATGATAATTTTTTAATTAATATAATTAAAACTAAAAAGCATGTTAGGATTATAAAAACTTAAGCTTGGGTGTGGCAGACTAGATATGCGTGCTAAAATTCTTACTTTATAAACTTAAAACTTACAACTTTTTGTGTATTTTTAAATAATCGTATATTTTTGTAATTATTGAAATATTCTCATTTGAATTTAGATAAAAATGAAATGACTAAAAAATTAAAATAAAGAGAATAAATTTAGAAAGAGAGAGTAATAAAATCAGAAAGAAATGAAAGAGGAAAATCAATATTGAGCAAAGAGAGATGTACCTAAATAACTATTTAAGGTACTCATTTTTTATATATTGTATAGATAAATTAAGGACTCTTTATTTTTTCAAAAAAAAAAAAAAAATTATAATTATAAGATCCCAAAATTTTATTTTGAAATGTAATAAAGCTCTTTCAATAAATAAGCAAACAATTTCTCAAATTTTACATCGAAATCGTATTAAGTGTTATTTTAAAACTTATAAACTCACCCCTCTAAATCATGATATCTAGTTTCTGCACACTTTCTTCTTTCCAAAACTAATTATTTATCTCATTGTCTAATTGATCCTTTTTTTTATTTTATATATTTAATAGATGTTATTGAAACTGTTAATGGGAAAATGAAATAGTTTATTCGATTTTTAGTGAGAAATGATTAATTATATCATTTTGATGTATATATTAGTTGTGAAAATTCAATTTAGCACAACCTGAATCATTGAAAAAAAAAAAAAAAGACTACTATATGTCGAAACACATAAGTAGAACTTAAATCCAAAATACTTTCATAATCCTATAGTATTGAATTAAATATCACTAGATGGATCTTGCCATTGAATAAGATTTCTAGGGTATGGTTTGACATTATTTCTACCTTAAAAAGAAGTAATTTTTGTTTAGAAAAATTGAGAGAATAGTAAAATTGAATAGGAAAACTTGAAAGTGTGGAACTAAAAATAAAAAAATGTCACAAAAATTAATACTGGCGTTTGCCCAAAAAATGATTTTTTACACTTTCATCAAGCCCATTTAATAAAAACGTAGAAGCAAAATCTAAAAGTAGTGTCTGATTTTAATTAACTTAAAATAACTTTTCCTTACTTTATCAAACACTCTCAAATCAACTTTCAATAACTAAAAACTAAAAATTGCTATCGAAAGTAATCCAAAACCCTCTAATTTACCACTATTCTTTTTGTAAATTATTCAAGAAAAGAGATGATATTATTGAAATAGGCTTATCTTGTTATAAGTTGAAGATCATTTATAGCATTTAAATTTAATAAAGCTAGCTTTTAGTCAACTAATATACTGTGAGCAATAAATAATGGAAGTTTATAGTTGCCAACTCTGAAGCATTTGGCATCCACTGCAACTGGGGCAAGTCGCAATCTATAGGACTGATTCTATAGTTTGAGCATAACAATCTTTCTAGAATCTTCCCATCTATAAACGACGAAATTTTGATGTTGTGTTTTCAAATATTTATGTGAAAAATATTTATTAATATTAATTTATTTTAATAATTAGTGTAGTCTAACATAAAGTCATGAACCACTATTAATTTCTTTATACTAAGTTATGTATATATTTATATTAAACATATTAATCATATTCTAATTAACAAACATATATTGATTATTTTATATATACAAATTGAATGAGTACTGTATGCTAGTATTAATAGAGAGAGGTTGAGTTCGAAACTTACTAGTCATCTTATAATTTTTGGATTTTTGTTTATCAGACTTTTATTTTGACCTGAAATATTGGATTAAGACGTACTACAAGAACAATCATAAGGTGCTTCTCAACGACAATCCTTCGATGGTTAAGTCTGATGGGACAAAATGAGGTAAATAAAACACACTAAAATTGATCGCTAGAACTCGCGAACAGTAAGTTATCTTCATTTATGATTAGATGGCCTATTTATATTGTATAAAAAGTATATATTAAACTATATAGGTCCAAGCATTGCCATTTGAAATTTATGAAGATGTCAAACACGTGATTCCTAGTTCGATATTTCAAACATGTTGGATCAAGTTAGGTGGGAAAAATTTTATGGAAAATATACGAATTCTTGCCTAATTTGGATATTCTTTACCCCTTCTAGGGGGTATTAGTTTATTATATAGTTTTTATAGGTCATTTAAGGCAAGCTCAAAGGGCGTAGAAATAGAACAGCAAAGTGCAATAGCTAGTTGGGTGCAATTTATATCTCTTCATTAATTATTTGTTGATAAGGCTTGTCTAGACTGGGGTCACGAGGGCATCAATTTATTATGTCAAAATATTCAAATTCAAATTAAACTACTATGTCGCTGTAATTGGACTTTGTCGCATTCTATATTGTTATACCAAATATTTAAATATTAGACTTTACATATATATTAATTAATTTCTAATATAAGAAAATCTATATTAATTAATTTGAATGTTGTTATGGTGTTAAAAAATGTGAGTTTGGTGTGTCTTTTGGGAAAAGTTGAACTTGCCAAGTCTTATCGAAAATATGATTTCATGAGTTTTGAATAATTTAATCTTTAAAATCTTATTTTATTAATCATAATTTTAATTATTGAATATTTTTAGTTAAGTTTATTATGTAAAATAACATGACTGAAGAATAAATTTGAAAAAAATAAAGTTGGACAAAAAAAATTAGAGAAAACATGGAATGGAAAAATAAATATTAAAATATTAAAGGAAAAAATATTTGTCATTATGTTTATAAATACTTTGTAATTATATTTTAGAATAGGGTTGTTTGTATCAAGTCACTTAATGACAATGCCAAAATAATGGATTTTGACCTTCACACTTTATATAGTTTAGATAATGAACTTATTTATTAAGACTATGAAATATCATGCTTCCATTTATCTAAACTTATGATGTAGTTTTTATGTAATCAAATAAATATAAAGATTCCTAATGTAGTGTAGAATTTTATAGTAATTTGAAATATTCATAATCATAATATAAATTTTTATCTAATCATTAAATATTTTTAAAATTCAGGAGATGTTTTGTAGACACCAAACGAGGTACGATGTTTTGAATATTGTTATTTTATAATTATATTCTTTTCTTTTATTTCTAATCACATGTGCCACCGTTATATGCACATTTTATTCTATTTACTTTCAATTTAATGTTTAATGAAATTTATAATTTACATATAATGTCATAATATTTTTATAGCATATTTTTGTATTCAGTTTCTTGCTTTATTAATGTTATATCTAAACTTGAATTTTAATTAAAAAAAATTAAGTAATGAGAATTAAGTGAAATGTCGATCTAGATTATCAAGCGAAAATAACCATTTTGATACATTTGTATTTAAGGAAATGTAAACAAGGTCAACAGGTCGAACACGTCTTAGGTAAATCATAACCCTAAAACCAAAGAAAGATTGTCAAGAATCACTCGAGCGGGTCAGATAAAGGCCCTCAGGCATTTAGGTAAGTCATAAGTTTCGGCCGAAAAAGGTATGGACTCGTAACTTTGTCATCATTAGTTATGCAAATTAAATCTAACTATGCTGTTTTGTTGAAGTAGTCATATACTATCAATTTGAAGAGGTGGAATAGCCAAATAGGATTTCAACATTTCATCAAAATCTACTATTAATCAATAAGCCACATCAACTTAATTAGATCTCAGGTCAAAGATGACCCATGAAAAAACACAGTTTTTGTAATATGTATACAACAAATTTAACATTTCTAGAGCTTCTACACAATTATAAATGCATCTTTATTATAAAGGAAAAAAAAAATAATCTGGTTCATTTGACAATTCATCAACTTTTTATGTATCTTAAGCCTCTCGTTTTTTGAGAAAAGGTATTAGTATATTAAATTAATAAATCATCATACATCAATAATTATAAAAAATAAATACAATATTTAATTAAAAAAATTCTTAATATGTCATTATTATACATTAGAAGAATTTGTCAATGAACTTATCATAAAATGAAAATACGACGAAAAATGTTGAGACATCTAACTTGCGCCATCGCCCTATTCAAAGTCTTAAGTGATCAAAAAAGTAGACAACTGGATGATTAAGCAACCTTATCAGTCAATATTAACAACCCC
>JACFYI010003656.1:1375472-1399750 GCA_014898755.1 Handroanthus guayacan
TTTAACTTCATCCGTTCATACAAATTTTGTGTCTAAAAATCAAAATCTAAGAAACGTAAGGACTAATTTTGTAATTTATTGATAAACAAAAAATTTGTATAAAATATCTAATCTGAATTTTCTTATAATAAAATATCTAATCTGAATTTTCTTATAATTCTTCCATTGATTTTCTTAAGATTTCATTTTGACTCAACGATAAAAACATTAACGCTACTTTTGGTGCGCCTTTGGGACGATTGCTTTAATCCTGCCTTGAACACTTACATATCTTGTTGATTTTAGAACATCCTTAATGTTTTCTCTTGTTTGGACATTGGACATAGAATTGTTTCTTGATTTCTTAAATATAATCCCTATTTATAGTTGTAGGATTGGAGTTCTTGTTTTTAATATTTACATAGAGGCTAAAATATTTATTTATTACCCCCTATATTATTGAAAAGGGAAAAATAATACTTCATATTTTTTCTAATTGTGAAATATCCCTTGTGTTCGGAAATAATCATGTTATAAGACATAAATTACCGTGCTATGTGGGATATTTTTGAACTAGTAGATAGGCATTAATAAAAAAAGGGTATGTTAAAATTAAAAAAAAAAATATAGAAAGTAATGTTCTCTTTTACAAAAAGACGGGGGAGTAATATGTATTTTATTCTATTTATTGGTGAAGCGACACACAGTTTGATGTTCAATAATTGGTTGCCTCACAGAGAGAATTCAAATTGCTCTCATCACTTCAATTCTATATTCGACAAGATTGATTCTTCTAAAATTAAATATTTATTTAATCTTGAATTCAATTTGGAAGGGTCCACAAGATACATATATAAATTTAAAAAAATTGATGAATAAACATACATATCCAACTACGAGGGTGTTTGGCATTGCTTTTGAAAGCAGTCTTTAACTTCTAACTATTGAAAAGTGATTTTGGGAGTATTTTTTAAGGCAATTTTTGCTTTTGCAAAAGTAATTTTAGACTAAAATCAGTCAAAATTTAAAAACACCTCTTGATGTGTTTTTAAATTCTTGCTTTTACTTTTTAGTTAAAAAAATTATGAAAATAATTTATTACATTTATTTTTATAATTTAAAATTTAAAAATATAATTATATATATGGAAAATCATTTTTTTTTGGTATATACCACCAATAACTTCTTAGTAAATTTTAATTTTTAATTACAAACACTCTCAACTTTAATTGCTCATTTTTACAACTAACTTCTCTACATGAAAATCACCTCTTTCTATAGTAGAAGCAATACCAAATACTCTGTGCATTAATTATGGGTAAACTTTTCTTCTCTTTTCTTTTTTCCTTTTCCTTTATTTTTTTCATTGTTTCTTCTTTTTCAATATCTAGAAACATCCTAGCCCATCAAGACTAGTTCACGTGCATTCGCTAATTGCTTTAGGGGCTCTTTAGTAAATATTACAATGATGAATTATACTAATTTGTAGTTCCTTGTAATCCATTTGGTATTCTATATTGAATAGCGGGTTGGCCCACTACAAGGGCCATCTCCTACACTATTCATTAGAATAGCGGGTTGGCCGACTACAAAGGCCGTCTCCTACACTATTCATTCTACTGCTAATATTAATTACCTCTCCCCTTTAAGATTAATTAGTATGGGATGGTGAGTTTCAATAATGTCCCAAATCTCTAAAGGAAATGTATGTTATGAAGGGGCATTTTACGTCTTTAATATAGTATTTATAATTATTAAGATTACCAAACACTTGATTAGAAATTTGAATATACTTTTTTAATATTATTCACAAATTAATAAAGGCTATGAAACCCGAGACTAATGTATAGATTTAGGACGACTATAAATTAATATGACAAATTTAATATGACATACCAAAGAGTCCCTTAGTGGATGCTAACAAGTAAACAAGTCCCGATATTGGGCGTTCTTTGACAAAGTTTATTTAGGATTCTCAGTTTCAAACTTGTGTTAAGTATATTAATATTTCCTCATAAAAATATAGGATTGTGAATGTCATATGTTTTACTCACATCCTTATAATAGAATAAAAGATAAAATAGTAATTGGAACATAGAGCCAGAGTAGAACAAGCGAATCAAGTCATAATTATCTGAACCTACATGGAATCTACACATATAGTTTAAATTTATATATTATTATGCAAAATGCAATTGTACGTATAATTGCTTACAAGTATAAAGAGTGAATATGAATTATAATCATACGAGGAACTAGAATTGGATTTTCACCAAGTATTATGCCATCGCAAAACCCAAAAAATAAAATGTTTTATATTTTATGCTAGAAAAAATTTACTATTGCTAGTGAATTGAACATTATAGAATAGAAGCCTAGAATATGAAGTCACAGAATTTCCACTCTATTTGGATATTTAAATTATATTCCTTATTTCTTCTAATGAGTTCAAATATAAATCTGTTTATTAACCCTGAAACTAAGTGGATTACTAGCATCTTTCAAATTTCTCCTAATAATATCCTTAATCGGCTAATAAATCAATTTAATTAAGAATCAATGCGGACATTATAAGAAAAAAATTAATTTTTGTGAAGAAATTTTCTGACAGAGTAGTCAAAATCAGTTAGGCTCTTACATTTTTGAAGGGAAATTGATTTGACGTTGGTGGAAGAGTGCATGCATTCAAGAATCCAAGTTGTTGAAGTCATAAATTCATCTATCAGAGTGCAAAATGGCCAAATTCCAAGGTTAGGTGGCCCATTTATTACAACATTAATTCATGTCACATTAATACCACCACCATCTACTACTTTGCTAATGTCTCCTACTTCTTTCAATATGACTAGATAGATCAAACTTACCATAAGAAGAAAATAATAACCCATAAGCAAAAATAAGAGGTGATTGGTAAATTTTTTCAGAAAAATCTTACGAGCTCTTAAAATATGATGTTACAATCTTATAAATTCTTCTTTTAAAAAGTAAGAAATTCCAAACTTTTTTTTAAAATCTTGACATCCTTCTTTATTTTCAACTGTCGTAAATACAAAATTACCGTTTAGATCCTGTTTGGCGATCCATCAGGCATTATAGCAGATTACTAAATCCAGATCATTGTTTTATGAAGCGTCTAATGCACACGACCAACTTACAGAGGGAGCTCAGGACATATACAACAGAAAAAGCAAAGCAACCTGAAAAGAAAACAAGAAACAGGTAAAGGAAAAGCCGGAAATAAGCTGGAGCTTTCAACTTATGTTTTCAGACGAAACTGATAAGTTCATGCTCGTCTGATAGTACTTCTCCCTATTATTAAGATTATGACAACTTAAAATTTATATACAAACTTTGCTCATCTTCAATTTAAGGTTCCGCGTTCTTCATCCATATTGATTGCATATAGTAATCATGATTTAGTTCTTCAAGTAGCCGAGTAATCTCATCCTCAGTTTCCATGTGGTTGCTAATAGCTTGATTTTCTGATGCACTTTCCGAGGGTAGAATTGGCAGAAGACTCTGTTGACTAATGCCGGTGTTTGTGAACTCGGATTGTATAGCAAAATAAGGATCGAAAGGCATTGTAAAACTTGCAATGTCGACTCCAAGATTGGCCATTTGACTTCCAAGGGTTTCTATCTCCTCCTTGAGGCTTGCCACCTGAAGTTATGTTTGAATATCCATTAGAGAGAAATCTGTTCATGGAAATAAGCCGTAATCTCATAACGTATCATTTATTTCATTATATGTTTGATTTTTGTTGTCATGCAGGTATATCAGGTGTATTGCATCTAAACTAATTGTTTTATGGATAATTACCTAACGCTCAATGAGGTTTGACCTTATTACAGTACACCTCACTCTTCAGTTCAGCCAAAACGAAACCTTTGTAACTAGATTTCCTGAAAATCTAACATAAAGACTAAACATTACAAGTAGACTCTTAGTTACTTTAACATGATGTTCTAATTCTAATATTACATGGACTCTTTAAGTTTTCCGCTAGCTGAACTAATGACAGAAAGACATTTTTATAATCTTCCAAATCATAAGGAGATCTTTTTGTAATTAGGTCAAAGTTCAGGAAGTTTTCCATTTCTATATAGAAACATTTACCACACATCTATTTGGCTCTAGAACGTAACATGAGACGAAGTTACATATAACATAACAGAGGATCTAAACCGTCATAAATCCGAACCTGTTGTTGAAGGGCAAAGATATGAGCAACACAGCCGTAGATTGGGTCGTGCATACGTGCTAGAGCCTCGTAAGATACCGTTATTGCAGCGTCGCCTCTGGTATGCACCGGCAGATGTAATAACAGCTTTGAGACATTACTAGCACCAAAAACCTTATGAACAGCTGCAAAATGAGTTGCTGCTTGTTCATAACAAAAGTAAGGTGCAAAAACACATTCACTACTACACCTTCTTCTTAAGAATTTGCAAGCTCCACATGAAGAACTAAGTCCTGTCATTTTTCTAACCAGTGCTTTTGTTTAGACAAGTCTCTATTGTGTGAGAGAGATTAGCTTTATAATTATGAATATTTACCTCAAAAACCCCTAAGGTTTGAGGCATAATTACCTCTATATCCGGTGAGGTTTGAATAATTATCATTATACTCACTTTCTTAGTTCAGATGACATATAATTACAATTACACCTCCTAAACTAAAAAGCATAATTACATTTATATCCTCTTATCAAAGGGATCTAGTTGCAATGTTTTGCAATTTTTAGAAGATATAATTATAATTATCTATCAATTGAACTAATAGTTTGAATGCAATGATGTCGATGTGATCGTCGCTTATAATTATTGTCCTAAAAGGGTCTCAAAGGACCTCTTTTTATTTTTTATTTTTTATTATATTATTTATTTATTTATTTTGATAGGAGTCTCAAAGGACATTTTAACTTTATGTTGGAAAGTAAATTCTTTTGGGTCTCCTTTGTGGGCAACATCTTCATTCACAAATTGGGTAAGCTTTCCTTATTTGTGCTCTGAAAAGAGCTTTATAAGTTCATTGGATCTATGCAACTGATGGAAGGCCCAATGATCATATTATTATAATATATGTAGGCTACAAAACTTAGAGAATATTGATGATTAGTAATGTAGGCAAGTAGCCAAGTACATTGGACCCCTTTTCTCTTTATTTAACCGTTGTGGTCACCTTTCCACTGTTCATATTAAACTTTATGCGTTCGTGTGTGCCTGAGGGATATGATTAAAGTGGAAGTTCTTTTGTATTCGGCAATTAACTTAGCATGATGTGAGTATGCATTGGTCCCTTTGTTGAAATTCTTGAATTCAGCCTGGAAAGTGCTTTGGAATGTAAGAGATTATGCTGATATCTACTGCTATCTCACGTTGGAGAGAAATAGGGAACTTGACTCAATTGATATATTGCTTCTATTGCTCATGGATGTTCTTTTTCAAAAAAAATCCACCTTGATGCGTGACGATGGGACAGAACCTCATGCAATCGGGCAACTATGCTAGCAATAGATCTGGTCAACATTATTGGCATCGTTTTGGAAACGAGACAATCATGTGCCTATTCTTTATTCTCAAAACCACTTAGTGGGATTAAGTTATGATGATACCCAAGGTTGTCCCATATCATAGAAGTCAAGGAACTTGAATTAGTTGACATACTAAAGTCCTCATTTTCTCCCATCAAAATGCTTTTTCAGAACAAAACCCCCCAATCAAATGCAAGATGTCGGACAATTTTTTAAATCAATCAAGCTTAAGTGTCATCACTTAGTCTTGGTTATCATCATGAACCAACTTATACGGGAATTCAGGATCTTCGACCTTTTCAATATGAGACAGGATTTTGTATTATCATAGGTTTAGGTTAAGGATTATGGTCCTGATGATCTAAGTCTCTCATTACGAGTATTGTGGAATACTCGTGATGTATGAATAACAGTACTTCAATGCAATCAAACTTTACATCCAGCAACTAATTACTATATCCTTAATTTCTTGAAGTCCGGAGCCCTACATGTTCAATTTATGCAATTGAAAATTGAAAATCAGGTGACTCCTGAACTTTTAGAGCATTCTTTATGCCGCCCTTTCCCTATGGAGTAGAAGTAGGCTTAATGAGTCATAGCTCCAATTTGTCTGAACCTGTTCATTCTCCATTATCTCTTATCATATTTTATTCTCTGAAATTAGTCAATAGTTGCATCAAATTCGATTAATCAAAGGGTTCAGATTCTTACAACCTTAGCTACGAAAAAATAAAAAAAAAAATAATTAAAAGAAAAGGGGAAAAGAAAAAGAACAAGTAGTGTTGGTGAGCTTTATGTTTCAACGCTCTAGAAACAGTTAGGGTTGTAAATTTGATATTCGAATATGAATATTAGTTTGATTATTGTTTGGATTTTTGTATCTGAATTTTATCATATATTGAAATGATATTTGCATTCACATTCTTCAAATGCTATTCAGATATCAAATATTTGGTAACTATGTTAATAGTTAGAAACATAAATAAAATCTAGATATTCTTACTTCATATGTACAAATTTGTTATATTAATATATATGCCTAAAAATTAAAATTCATGAGTAAAATTATTTCAATTATTCTGACATAGCTAAATTATTTATATGTAGTGTATAGTTTTTAAATTTATTTTTGTATATTATTTAATACTATACATTGTGTTATTTATATAAATAATGTTTAATATATATGTATATAATTACTCAGAGATACGGATAATTTTTCAAATATAATACGGATATTTCGGATATAGTACTGTAATACTCATATTCAAGTTGTTTAGCAACAGATATGAATAGGATATATCCAAGTAATTTTGAATACAAATAATATTCATCAATTTGAATATAAGAATACGGATTACCAATCAAATATTGCCGATCGAATATTCGAATATACTTTTATAGCAGAATGCCGAAAGGCTGGATAATGGAGACAATAGAAGACAGAATGCTATTTGTATTGACATGAAATTCCAACTTTCCATCTTATCCAAGGGTTAAAGTTTCTTTTTTTGGATCAAAATACAGTGTTTGGGAACGTTTGCAGAATGCTTTTCTATCGGGAAAAAGTAATTTTTTTTCCAAATATAGGAATATCTGTGTCGGAGGGAGAAGAATATATAATTTTGAGGAAATTTCTGAAATAATTCATAAGGAAATATTATCTCAACACCCTCTAAAATTTAGTCTAATTAATTACAAAAATACAAGTTTTAATTTTAGAAATTATAGTAACACTTAGCTTACAAAAAATTTAATGAAATTTTTTTCATCAGTTAAATTAACAATAAGAAGCTTATTGTAATTTCTCAAGCTAATGGGATGTTTTTAGGGTAATAATCCCTATAAACATTCACTATTCTACCAAACCCTAATACGAATAAGATATGTATTAATTAATGATCATATATAGTTGTCATTATCTGTATACTCATATATTTAACAAATTTTATAATCATAATTATATATCAAAATTATTTTTCAAGATAAAAAAGTAACTAATTCGGGATTCACGAAAAGTTATTTTGTCCAAACTATAATAAGATATTAATTTAGTATTGCATGAAAGAATATTGTTGTGAATATGGATGGTGGTGGAGGACCATTTCCACTTTCGAGCTTAACGATGAAAGTGTCTTTCTCTATCACTTAAATGATTTACATTAATTCTTCCATATGTTAAGGTAGGCTTGTTAGACCATCTGCCTACAGAGCTTACATGTGGTGGTAATAAGTAATCCCATCTACTAATTAATTAATTAGTAATCTAATCTTGTAATTAGTAATGGGCATGGCAAAAATACCCTTAAGCTTGGAGGTTCTGCGGGGATCTCCGGATTAGGGGATCCGAATGTGACCTTCAGGGAAGGAAACGGGGATAAAAATACCTCCGAGGTTAATCCAAGGATAGGAATGAGGTTATTATCCCTTGCCCTAGGGTCTTCGTTCCTGTCAATAACTATAAAGTTCGATATTTATATGCATAAACGTGATATGTTGACCTTTTTAGTAATATTACTTTATTTATAATAATAAAAAATATAAAAAATATAAATATAAATAACTTAGACCTAACTTAATTCCAATTCCCTCTTTTTTTTTTGTTTTTGTTGGATTTTTTAACATTTTTTTATTTTTTAAAATTTATTTTTATTACTTCAAGGATCCTCGAGGTGACCTGTGGGAATTCAGTAAACGGGAATTACGGACAACAACTCACTACCACAAGGATCAAACATGGAAGTAGGGGGTGGGATGGGGTTCTGGGATGGAGATTGGCTGGGGATATAAGGAACTCCCAGCCGTGATGGGGTTCTGGGATGGAGATCGGGCTGGGGATATAAGGAACTCCCAGCCGTGCTGGTGCCGTCCGTAATTAGTAATCTTATTTGCTAGAATATTTTTAGATATGGTAAATTGCATATACACCTTCTATGATATACGGTAAGAATTGAAAATCTCCGATTAAAAAGTAAGTTATTAATTGCAGTCTTGTAATTATTAGAAAATATTCTTAAATTATGTTTGGATTTCGTGAGAACAAAAATTATGAGAAAAGTGCACCCACTGAAATAACTTAGAGAAAATTGCGCTCATTGAAATAATTTATATTCAAACACATAGAAATAGGAACTTATAAGATACTTTTAAATAAGTTTAAGCAATTAACTACTTAATTAGATGGTATACGATCGAGCTTAAGCTTGTCAAAACATCGACCCTGTAAATTGTTATAAAAATAGAATATATAAGTTTCGAAAATAAGATGTTAGGAATAATATTCTTGAAAAAGAAAAGGAAAAAAGAGTTTCTAATTTATTTTAATTTAAGGTTTTAATAAGTTTTTTTTTAAATATTTAACTATTTTAATTTTAAAATGGATCACATTCAAGTTCAAATTCGTAACTATTAAGCGATTTTACATTAAACACAGTTTCAATTACTAATTACTACATGCCATTATGTTTTAATTTGTTTCAACATATATATATATATATATACACACACATATATTGTCACTATTAATACTTAAAAAAAATTAAACAAATATCTAGAGTTATTATGTTGAGTTCATCCTCATGCTTCATTGTTTTTCTTCTTTTATTAGCATTCTGTCTATAATAACTTATAACAATATATTATAATTATTAGAATTGATTAAAATAAGTTGATTTTTAAGAATCAGGTGGGATTATATTAACTCCATTGGCAGAATTAATTTCTTTAAGTCATAATATGTCATAATATGCACCAAAAGATCGAGGCAAGTGAACATAAATATTTCATCTTGAATAGTCCATAATTTGTGTTGAGAACCTGTTAATATATACTGAAAATTTTGAAAAGCTAAAATGATAATATATATTAAATTTTATATTAAATTTTATTTTGCCCCCAAACATTATTTCAATATTAGTAAGGACAACACTAATTATTACATGCAGACAAACATTTTTTCCCAAAAAAGGCTCCGCCAACCAGAAACTAGATAAATTTATAATTACCTTTTAAAATGTTGAAATTTCAAAAAATATCCCGAATCTAAAAATATATGTTAAAGAAATGAAAATTCAAAAATTGGAGACGATAGATACGAATTAATCACCGGAGTCTTTTTCCATCACAAATTTTGTACTCATCACAAATATGGTCAATGAATTTTAAACTCCGGGACTATTTTACACAAGAAAAATAAAATAAAACTCAATAGTGCATGCAGAAGCCAACACCAAAAACAAAATGAGGACAAATAAATATACTTTTCATAATTCTTAGCCATAAAATAATAAGATAAAGTTTTCAAATATTCAAATCACAAGAAAAATGAAAATAAAAATAAGGGAAGTAATTACTTTTGTACCCCTAAAGTTTGGCATAATTACCAAAATATCCCCTGAGGTTTGAATAATTACCTTATCCAAGAAGTCTACTTATAATGTTTCGAGATTTTCAAATGTTGTAGTTGTGATTATTCATCAACCGAACTAGCAGCAAGAAGTATATTCAAATTATCCAAACTTTAGGTGCATTTTAGTAATTATACCAAACTTTAGGGGCATAGGGGTTACTATCCCTGAAAATAAGAGCCGTGCTAAATGCAGGTCAATTTTTACTTATGTAGATCACTTTAGACAATTTTACCCCTAATCCCATATAAATAACCACCCATTCCTTTATAATTTTCTCATCCCTTTCTTTGCCAAAATCTAACATTCAAAACATTAAGAAAACCTCTCCTACGTTATTAATAAATAAACAATTTATAATAACAATAACTAATAATTTTTCTTAATTAATATCAATGAAAAGTATTATATAAATAACAACAATAGAATTATTATTGATCATACTAATATTAGTAATAATACTGTTATTGTTATTTATAATAATATTAATAAATATAAGATTAATATTATATTATTAACATTATTAATATTGTTATTGTTGTTATTGTTGTTATTAACATTAATAATTATATTATTAATAACAATCATTAATATCAAGAATACCATAATAGTAATAATTTATAATTTTACTAATATTAGTAATAATAAAATATTTTAATAACATAAGATTTATAATAATAATAATAATAATAATAATAATAAATTTTTAAAAAACAAAAGAAAAAAGAAAAGGGAAACATTGGGGCGGTCATGGAGAACCGCTTTTATCTCATATAAATGTTTCAGAATTGGGGGATGCCAAATGCAGAGCGTAAATTACTAATGCAGAGCAATTGAAATTTTTTTATATAAATCGTCACCCCTTATAAATGAGAATTTTTTGAAAATTTAGTGCATTTAATAGTAAAATCGTATATATTTCAACATTTTTAACATGAATGAGCCAGATTACAAGCAAAATTATTCTAGTGAGGTAAAAAGTTGAATTTGAAACAAAAAATCGAAAAAAAACAAGGAATCAATTTTGTTTTTTTTAAAAAAAAAATTGCGCCTCCCACGGGCGTGCAAAACAATAATATTGCGCCCGTGGGAGGCGCACAAATGGATAAATTGCGCCCAGATAAGGCGTAAATAAAAAAAAAAAAAAATTTACTTGCGCCCATTATGGGCGTAAATAAAAAAATTTACTTGCGCCCATGGTGGGCGTGATCCTTAGTGAATTGTGCCCGCAATGGGCGCAATTTCTAGAGAATTGCACCCGCGATGAGCGCGATTTAGTAATTATCGCGTCTGTCGCAGGCGCAATTTTTTTTAAAAAAAAGTAGGCCCAAACTGACTCTCGGGCCTATCGGCCCTCACCTTCTGCTACCAATACAGATTCTCATTTTTTTCTCTAATTCGGATTGCATCACAAGCTTCTCAATTCGGGTCGTAATTCGAATTCACCAAAAAAAAAATAAAGATTTTTCAAGATACAATGTTACACAAGAGAGAAACAAAAAACAGCAAAATGTTTAATAAGAAAGGTAGGTTGGTTGTTTAGGGGGGGTGAGGGTGTTCATTTTGTTTTGTTGAACTGCTCTGGAAGATAGTAAAAACTGCTCTGCAAATATCATTTCGCTTCAGGATTCCGCCACAAGTGTGGCGGAATTTGTTTAATATACCGGCGGCCACTTTCAGGCCGTATTTTTGCACAGTAATTTTTGTTCTTCTTATTTATTTATTTTTTTTCAACAAATTTAGCAAAATATTACATAAAAACAGTGTAAACATGTACAAGATACAATTAAAATATTTAACTCACGAAGATTTATTGTTTAATAAGAGATTTGTGTTGTTGAGATTTTGAAAGAGAAAGGTAAGAACTCTTTTGTTGAATTTTTGAATGGTAAGGTTTGGGATTAGGGAGAGAAAGAGAGGAGGAAATTATGAGAAGGGTGGTTGGTTATGTGAGGTTAGGGGTAAAATTGTCCAAATTGATCTAAATTAGTAAAAGCTGACCTACATTTAGTGAATTCGGAAAATAAAGACACAAAAGCCTAAAGACAAAATAACCCTCTCGCCCTTGGGTCTTGTTCTCATCCCAACCAAGAATCTGGGCCTACAATCCCACAAGGATTGTGCCCGGTGCCCATGTGTGGTAACTAAACATGACAAAATTATAAGTGGAGAAGAGTAGAGCTTAAATTATAACCTCAAGAAAAAAAGAAACCTTATGAAATATGTTGATCTTGGAAAATCCCATGCTACATTTAACTGCCACGTGGCAACGAGCAATCTTCATTGTGTGGCCAATGGGAATTCAAAGGCCAATCCTCTTGAAATGCCAATTTGTGTGTACGCTATTCTAAGTTCCCTCTTTATATATTTCACCTCCGATTTGCACTCAAGAGTAACAGCTCCTGTTTACACTTAGAGAAAATTATAAGATCTTGTCTTAGAACTCCACCACCGCCGAAGTAACCACTTGCATCTATGGCGGCCGCCATCTCCACCGTCGGAGCTGTCAACCGCGCGCCGGTATGATTAACTTCTTGTTTTTTTCACAACAGTTGTTATTTAGTATATATGTGGCATGAGTTGTTTAGTTGAAATTTATTGTATGTGTTAGCATGTATCTTCTAGAAGTTACGGTACTGGGTACGTTAGTATGCTAGTCTGCTTACAGAAAATCCATCTATCTTTTGAAATTACGAATTATTATTACTTTAATTTAGCTCTATGTTATAGATTTCACCTGTTAATGGTTGTTTAAGAAATTTTAATTGACCCGCCTCAATCTCAACAGAGATTTGTAATTGCGGAAGATAAAATGAGTTTTCTGGTATTTAGTTGAAGTTTACAATATTAGTTAACTTGTATCAAATGGAACTTATCATATTATGGACGTGAGTGTATGTTGTATTTGTGGTTGTGGATAATTAAAAAGATTAAATACCAAAAATCCCTTAAGGGTAGTGTCGTTAATAGATAAACTCCTCTATATATCTTTTGAATTTGCAATAACTCCTACATGTTTGTTTCTGTATTACATATTCCACCTGTTGTTAATTGTTGTTGTATAGGACTTATTTCATTAGTTGTCCATCATTTCACAAATTCATAACCAAGTCTACTTCATCCCAAATCAAATAATTTCATATGAAAATATTTAACATACACGACATGTATCTATAAACTCAAATAGCAAAATCAAACACAGAACAGAATAAACGATCCAAAACCCACTTATAATCACAACAACATTTGTGTCATAACTTATATGCCTCTAGAAATAAAAAAGTTGCAACCATAATGAACATTGTTCTCTTGATGCAGTTGAACTTCAATGGATCTGGTGCTGGAGCAGCACTCCCAACCACATCCTTCTTGGGCGGCAGCTTGAAGAAGGTGAACTTTTGCTTCCCAAAACTTTCTTCCAACAACAGCTTTAAGGTTTGCGCGGAAATCGACGAGAGCAGTCAGACCGACACAGACAGATGGAAGGGTCTCGGCACAGACATCTCCGATGACCAACAGGACATCACCAGAGGTAAGGGCATGGTAGACCCTCTCTTCCAAGCCCCCACCGGTATGGGAACCCACGACGCCGTCCTCAGCTCCTATGAGTACATCAGCCAGGGCCTCCGACAGTAATACTCTATTCTTGCATACACGCACGTTTTCTTGAAATATTATTACTTATTAGTGGCAGTCTAGTAGTCGTATACATTTTCCCGAAATTAAAATCATATATAATAATTAGGATTGCCCAGTGTCGTATACATATTCCTGAAAATCAAGTATAATTATGGTTATCATCAATGATGTCACTCACTAATTAGTGATTGATTCGATTAGCTAACTATTGATCACTAATCCGTCACTTATTCAATTAGTGATAAATAATTTTGATTTATGACAAGATTTTTATTGTTATTCACAGATATAACTTCGACAACACTATGGGAGGATTCTATATTGCCCCTGCCTTCATGGACAAGCTGGTTGTCCACATCTCCAAGAACTTCATGAGCTTGCCTAACATCAAGATTCCTCTCATCTTGGGTATCTGGGGAGGCAAAGGACAGGGCAAATCATTCCAATGTGAGCTTGTCTTCGCCAAGATGGGAATCAAGTGAGTACTATTAACTTCACATTTCCAATTGCCAACAAAGAAGTGTAATTACATATCATATCTAAAATCTACTTCTATGAAATCCAGCCCAATCATGATGAGTGCCGGAGAGCTCGAAAGTGGAAACGCAGGAGAGCCCGCGAAGCTAATCAGGCAACGGTACCGTGAGGCTGCCGACATAATCAAGAAGGGCAAAATGTGCTGCCTATTCATCAATGATCTCGATGCTGGTGCTGGTCGTATGGGCGGAACCACTCAATACACTGTGAACAACCAGATGGTTAATGCTACTCTCATGAACATTGCTGATAACCCTACCAATGTGCAGCTCCCGGGTATGTACAACAAGCAGGAGAACCCTCGTGTGCCTATCATTGTCACTGGTAACGACTTTTCTACCTTGTATGCTCCTCTCATCCGTGATGGTCGTATGGAGAAGTTCTACTGGGCTCCAACTCGTGAGGACCGTATCGGTGTTTGCAAGGGTATTTTCCGCACTGACAACGTTCCGGATGAGGCCGTTGTCAAACTCGTCGACACTTTCCCTGGCCAATCCATTGGTAATCAATTGAGCTTGAAATTAACCTATATTATAAAGTTTTATTTCACATCGAAAGACTTTTGATACAATTTTAAAATATTCCTTATATATCTAACCCTTGAGGTGCTTAGCAAGGATACACTGTCCTCCCCTATATCTCACCATTCGAGACATATTTTAAGGGCCATGGCCCACCATCTTACTGGCAGATAATTCCTCGATTCTGCTAAATTTAAACATCATCAATATAGAACTATTCCATACTCATTCCACATATGATGACATAATGATGTGTTTTCGCAGATTTCTTTGGTGCATTGAGGGCAAGAGTGTACGACGACGAAGTGAGGAAGTGGGTTGGCGATGTGGGAGTCGAAACCATCGGAAAGAAGCTTGTGAACTCAAGGGAAGGTCCACCAACATTCGAGCAGCCAACGATGACACTCGAGAAGCTGCTCGAATACGGTTACATGCTTGTGGCCGAGCAGGAGAATGTGAAGAGGGTGCAACTTGCCGACAAGTACTTGAAAGATGCTGCACTTGGTGATGCTAACAAGGATTCTATTGATAGAGGAACTTTCTACGGTTAGCTTTCTTGGCCTTGATAGGAGGTTTGCATCCAATTTTCACTTGTGTTGATATCACAATCTAAATTATATATGGGGATGATTATGTCAACACCTCATGTAATTTGGCCTAATTATAGAAATTACTTGACACCCAATCTGCTGTTAATTCAATTGATGGAAAACTTAAATAGCTCTATAACGAACCAAAGTCCTTTACACAACTGAATTTTGTGATGAAACTTCTCATCACAAACTAAAATTTAGAAGTTCATTACAATTTCATCATAAGCATCATCTACCAATGATAAATCATTCCAACTATAGCAAGCCCTGTTAATCCAATGGTAGGGGCATTTTGGTAATTTTTCAAATCACGGGATGTTTCTACTTTCTATAGCTAAACCAAATATATCTCAGGAGGTGTTGAAGTTTTTTTTCCCTAAATTTTACGCTAGACAGAGGAATTAATCCTTCTAACTTGAATATATTTTGTTACATTGGAAGTGCAGGCCAGGCAGCTCAGCAAGTGAATATTCCCGTGCCGGAAGGTTGCACTGACCCGAATGCAAAAAACTTTGATCCAACTGCAAGAAGTGACGATGGAAGCTGCTCATACCAACTCTAAGCTGTTATTTTCCTTTGTCTTTTTTCACTTAATTTTTTTTGTTTTCGCGTTGGGTGAAAAATGAGTTTGTCAACGTAAGTAATGTCAATAACTTTCGTTATTGTGGATTGTTTATCTTGTAATTTTGTGTTTTATATATAAGACGCTTTGTTCTAATTTTGTATATTGGTTTTTTCTAATTAAATTCAGTCACTGCATGTAGTTGAGCAATGTTGGAAACTGGAGAGTAAGGTCATATCAAAAGCTTAATACACTTTAAAAGTGCAATTTCTAGAGAAAAATTCTTGATCCATGGAGGAGATTAAAATGAAAGAGATTTACTACTTGTTTTACCGTACACAAAGGGTGAAAAGGGCTACATCCATGCAGTTAAGATCATCTATTTTGATATGGATTTTATTTTTTGTTCCATTTCACGAATATATGCTAGTTGTATTAAATATTTTTTTATAAAGACATAAAAGTGTGGATGTGATATGCTTGAGAAGTATATGTCTAGTAATATTAGAAATTGGGCATGAATTGAAATAAAAGATCCAAAATAAAATCCATGGAACATTGACACATATTCCATGTTCCATAAATATAAAAAAGTTTGATTATAGCAAAATTCCATTATATTGAATGTGCTCCTTGTACACTTCTCTGAAACACGAAGTCCAAAATAAAATAAAATAAATAACTTATTTTTAATATAGATAACTTTCTCCGTTCATTTTAATACAAAAAGAAAGAAGATCAAATTACATTTATTTATTTTTAATGATTTGAGTACCTCCATCAAGTAGTTAAAAGAACAAATTTTGCCCTTAGGATAACCATTAATTAATAATCAACACACTATTAAGGTTCCTTTAACATTGAATTCTTGTAAGTCTTCTAACAAGTTCCCTTACTAATCTTTAATGCGTCTCCTAATATGCCCTAACATATGATTATCTGGATGGTGCAATGTTTATTGGCTTTGGATTTTTGGACTAGACGTGACTTTGTGAATAGACTTGCAAACACTATATAGGATGGTTTTTACACTACATACGTTGCCGGCTCTAATATTTTCTCCAATTCTTTATATAGTCTTATGCATTGTTGGATGTCCTGATCCCTTGACGATGCCAGTAAGAATTTTCTATTTCAAAATAGTATTCCGTCTTCTATTACATATCTTTAAAATATGTCACATGTAATAAATTTTTCTTTATAAAAACATATAGTTGTGGATGCCATGTACTTGACAAGCGCTTGTGCAATGGAACATAATTGGAACAGGAGATCCAGAGTTTTGATGATGCTTCCTACGCTATCATTGATACATAATTGGACAGAATTGGATCACATTGTGCCTTCTTGGAATGTCTAGCACTTGCGGATATCTAGGATAGATGGAGTTTTCAATTTTCCAAAACTACCAAATAATATGAAAGTTCATCACTGAATTCGCCTCAAACGCAAGACCCTCAATATATTACTCTACGACCAATATTCATTATCGATAGATGAACAAAATGATTAGCAATGGCGTTCGGTGTACAGAAGTAGCATACATTAATGAATGAGCTAGGGCTTCGAAGAGTCATGCAGAATAAAGTAGAGAGTAATTTTTAGTCCCGAGGCTTCTGCAAATTAATGAATGCTCCGTAAAGTTTCAAGGGCGGAACTGAAGAGTTATGAGGCAGTCGAAGCAGGAAGCGAGAGATACCCATAGAGAGTTGACACGAATCGGCGCGAGAGAAGAATGCAGGTAAAGGGGACTCGTTTCATTTGATGGCTTTTCTTACTCTTTCGCTTCATGTTTCGATTTCGTGGGTTCATATATAATATATATATATTTGTTTTTGGCCTCACGTACATTTCGATTTGGGTTTGCTAGATCAATTGGTTTTTGGTGCGTAGATCTTAATGTTGATAACGAATTACTTGATGACCATCTTATGTTGAAACTTCAGTACAAAAGTTGGGGTTCTGATTTTGTGGATTGAGTCGCTGATCTTGCTTAATGCTGGCTGCAATTTTGATTATTTCCAGTTACATATTTTCATGAGAATGTTGTTTAAGTTATCTATGTTACTGTAGTGGACTTGGTTCGGATTGATGAGTGGCTGAAAGGTTAATGCTATTTGGCTGCAGTTTCTTGGCACAGTTTTGTGTTAGTACAAACGGGACTCAATGTTTTAAGTGGCTAAAACAAGGAGTGCCTCCATTGCAAAGATTTCTGCACATTATCTGAACTAGTTTTTATTTATACTGTCTTTTTCGTTCATATTATAAGTTATATTTATATGAATGATGTTGTACTAGTAGTTACCGTAGTATTTTATCCAGAGAAAATTAGTGTATCACAAAGAAAATCCATAATCTTCCCGATTCTAGATTTAGAGCTGATCTTGGGCAAGAGTTTTGACTTATCTTGTTATGTGTTTATTTTTGTTGTTTATCTTGTCTACTTAAACAGTTCTATGGTGTGATGTGGTGATATCTTGTGACTGAATTTGTATTAACACATCATTTTCAGCAAGATTGAGTGACTCACGAGAAGTTCAATGGAGAGGATTTCTAGAGAAGAGATGTTTGTGTGGCCATGGCATGGAGTTCTTGTCAATATTCAAGCTGAACTTAAAGATGGGCATTATACGGGAATGAGTGATACTGAACTGATGGATCAGTTGGAAAGGATAGGATTGACTCCCAAGAGCGTGCAGCCTTTGTTTAACAATAAAGGTCATTCTGGAACTGCCCTTGTTGAATTCAGTAAAGATTGGTCTGGTTTTCACAAGGCCATGTCGTTTGAGAAAGCTTACGAAGCTGATTGTCGCAGCAAGAAAGATTGGCAGGCAAAAAGGGACCTGAATTCATATCTTTATGGGTGGGTTGCTCGGATAGATGACTATGTTTCTAATAACATTGTTGGAGAAAACCTTCGTAAGATTGGAGATCTTAGAACTGTATCAGATATCTTGGAAGAGGAAGCTCAAAAGTCTAACAGACTTATAAGTAGATTGGTAAATGTTATTGATGAAAAGACAACTCTCTCTCTTGAAGTAGCTGATAAACTCACAGAGACTGAAAACACACTTGGCCAGTTGAAAATGGAACAAAATAAAATTAATCAAGCTCACGAAGAAGGTTTGTATTATCTAGATTCCATAATTGTGTCAAAGAAGTCTATGATGACCGTTACAACCTGACATACTTGTTGTAATTGACCAGAAATAAGAGAAATTCAATCAAGTGCAGGAGACCATCTCCAGATAATACCCGATGACTACAAGAAACTGAAATTGCAAATAGAAGAGGAGCAACGTAAGACAATCAGTGCAGAGAATGAAAAGGTTTGGTCTCTCTTTGTTGTTTGCTGGTATTGTTAAAAAGTGTTTATTTATTTTAAACTGAATCTTAAAATGAGCAATTATCATGTTTGATTGCTTAGTGTTGCTGAAGTTCCAGTTAACGAGACTTTGCTTTCTGTTAATTTTTCACATTTATGTACATCCCCTGTTCAGGAGTCCTGCCCATCAAAATCTTTATGATGAGAAAGGTTAACATACTGGCCATCATAAATCTTATGATAATGGAAGAAATTCGTGCTGAAATTTTGTAGGCTCGCTGACGTTCTATTCAATAAGTTGCATATCCATGAAGCTATAATCCTTCACACTAGTAAACTTATATGTTATTTTGCTTCTTTTCAAGCTTATCTGAGTAGATTGCTTTGCCCAAAACAAGATAGAAACTTATTTCGCCACTGCCCGTACTCTGAATTTAGTCGCCTGTTTTTCTTAGAATTACCTTCACAAGTATAGACATCAACTTTGGGTGAATTTGGGAAGAGAAGGGGCTGCGGAAAGATGCAAAAGATGATATTCTACTTTAATATACTACTAAAATCTCTAATAATCTTGCCAAAGATTGTTTACTTCTGGCAAACCACCTGGATGAATGGAAATTCAGGGATTCGAATCTTGACCTGCACAAAAAGATTCGGGATGGAATCTTTGCAGACGTCCCTCCCCTTTGTTGCAACTTGTATTTTGATATGTCCCACAAGCTTTATAGGGGAACCATTCACTGGGAGTTTGCTAGATTACAACATATATATTAGTTAAATTTTGCTTTGGTCTAATTACCTTATTGTGTATGATCTTGCTAGTTAGACAGATAATTCTAGTGCAACTATGGAGTAATTAGACTAGAAGAATTGAATCTGCAAATCACCTCATGGATTTCTAAATTAATTGAAGCAGAATCTGCTGCATGAGCACTAAATGTACAACAATCTTGGATGGTTTTTGCTGTCACGTAATTACCATCTTTGCACCATGCATTGCGATTACTTTTACCTTCTCCTTCCCGTAGTTCAAACTTTGATAGGAAATTTATGTTGGGTTCTTTGATTTCATATTGTAAAGGCAAGCCTTCTCGGGACAATCTCACGATTGGAGGAAGAAAAACAAGCATTACATCTTACGATTGAGGAATTGACTGCACGTGCTAGAGGGCTTGAACATTTGGAAGCAATGAATCAGACTTTAATTCTGCAGGAGCGCAGGAAAAATGACGAACTCCAGGATGCACAAAAAGTATTGATCAATGTACGTTTCTTTTATCTTTCCTCATATCATTTGAAACTATACAACTAATTTCATATAATGACACTGATATGCTTGATAATGAGATTTAACTAAGTTGCTTTGTAGGGTTTGAAAGAATTAGCCAGAAATCCTGCTATTGGTGTCAAGAGAATTGGGGAGCTTGATTTCAAACCATTTCATAAAGCAATGAAAAGAAAACATAAATCGCACCCTGCAAAAGCAGCTATAGAGGCTGCAAAATTGTGCTCGAAATGGAGCAAGCATGTTAAAGATTCTAAATGGCATCCTTTTAAGGTGATTGAGATTGATGGGAAACCTCAGGTATGAATATTGATGAGTAAATTGATGAGGCAATAATCATGTGACAAAATTACTTCAGGAGGAAAGGCATGAAAATTGTTTTATTTGCTCATTCCAACGTCAAAGCTAGCACAAGTAAGTTTGGTTTTTGTTTGTCCAGGCATTGATAATAGAAGAAGATGAAAAGCTGAGAGACCTAAAGAAAGACTATGGCGAACAAGTGTACAATGCTGTTATCAGAGCGTTGCTTGAGTTAAATGAATATAATCCATTAGCGAGAAACTCAGTTTTGGAACTGTGGAACTATGCAGAAGATAGGAGAGCTACTCTGGTGGAGGGACTTGCTTTTGTATTGAAGCAGTGCAAATCATACGACAGAAAGAGGCCAAGGTGTTGATATTTGGTATTCTGCTGTGCTTTTTGACCCTTTAGCTGTTACTCTTGCTTTTATGTAATGGAACTGTGACCATGAACAAAGACTCGAGTTGTCGTTATGCATCTTTGATGTTACTGTTGAGTTCTGTGAGCTCTTTTGGTGTGCCATTTTTCAGAAGTGAACATACTCCAGGCCACTCATGTTGTTCATATGCACAACATGGATAACGTAAAAATTCAAACGTTAGTTAAGCATAAATTTTTTTCAGGTTCTGAACATTTCAAGGTTGTTCGGGTTTGCAAAGGATTTGCATCCCAATTGGGGTCTAATTTCCTAACATTTCGACATCCTTTACACTTTGTCTGGTACATTGCACCGTACTCCCTGTGAATAATTCTAACAATAAACAAGGGTTAATTGCACCGTACCCTCTGTGAAATTCGAAATTAATACCATAAATCTTGTCATTTTAAAATTAACACATTAAACCCTATGAAATTTGAAATGAGCACCACAAATTCTATCATTTAAAATTAATACACTTACCTGTTTTTTTGTTTAATAGAGTCAATCACCCCATACCTAATATATAAGTTTTAGGTGTTTAGTGTGCTATTTTTAAAATAATAGGGGTTACTGTGCTAATTTTAAAATGACAAGATCTATACTGCTCATTTCAAATTTTACAAGGTTTAGTGTGCTTATTTTACAATGATAGGATTTATAATACTCATTTTGAATTTCACAAGTAGGTATGGTGTAATTTTCCCCAATAAAACATATCAAACTTCTTTTAAAAAAAAAAAGAAAAGAAAAAAGAAGTGATTGATTGTGCTGGGCATGGTAATCTTTTAATGAATGAACCTATTTATATGTAGTGTCCATAAAGCCAAGGAGATGACATGTACGTATTTTCTTATTATCAATTTCATTTTTGAGAACTAGCACAATTCACCCCATGTCTTAGTCAAACGCTTGGCTGAGGCCTCCCAGATCATACATACCTATGGAATTTGATCGTGAATACAGATAACGATCTTGAAATAAATTTCTATGGCATTAATCTTAAAATGTTTATAGTAATATGAATTCGTTTCGAGATTGGGGTATCGTGATCTTGGATAGATCCGCTCTTGCTTTAGAAGTTCACCATGGTCGGATCGATGCGTTTCATAAGCATTTTGTGTCGGAACACTAACATACACAAGCTGATGTTTGTGAGAGAACAAATTCATCGAACTATATGTTGCCCAGAAAGCCAAATAAGAGTATTTGTTGTATAATCGGGATTGGATACTCCTTGGGTTCGCAATATGTATATTATCAGACATTTGACCTAAAGTACTGTAATAACGTAGGGCCACCGGTTTCGTTTCCTGTCTACTTTTGGAAACACTGGCCAAAACTACACAATCGAAAGCACAAGCAAAAACAATACACAAGAACAAAATATATTCGGAACAAAGGTTTTAATTGAAAAGATGAAACATTATGCAGCAATACATAATGCAAATTCTTGGCTCCTCTGAGAGCCCACAAGACAACTTTTGTACAGTCACGACCACGACACTCGACTTTTGTCCTCTTTACATCCTCAACTTTCTCAGTAAACCTATGTCATCTCAAGGGCCATGAGGTAATATTTACCATGTCAGCCTCTCAAGGTATATCCTTAAAACTAAGAATGTACAACCTTAAAAAGTACAACCAACACGATTTATTCTACGGGGTAAAAAAGAAAAAGGAAGAGCGAAAGTCACATATCCCGACATTAAAAAGAAAGATGGTGCTCATACCATTCTCAGTTAGCTGTACAGTTTCCTTCCCTATGCCGTTAAGGCAGAATATGAAGAAAGGATGCTGATCCTCCTTTCTGCACGAGTTGAATCACCTCATTAGTTATACATATTATAGTTTATCCTTATAACTAGGGATGGTTTTAGTTGTCCGAGAAAAAGGAAACAAAAGATTTTACGACAATTGTGGAAGGATCGAGAGTATGTACCTCCAGCAGCAACAAGTTTCTCTACACGGGCAACTATATGTTTCCCGTAAGTATATTTCTTGAGAGCATTTAAATGAACCTTTATTCGGTTAAGAAGCAGTTCGAGTTGCTGGTCGTCACAAGTCTCCAGCACTTTCTGCACAACGTAGTTCGCAAACTGGTCTTTCATCATTACCTGATTCCATGCCAGTCAATCAAGTATAAAAGGAATCAAATGTGAGAAATCAATAAAATGCAACATGGAATTAAAATATGTTCCTAGATGTCACTCAAATACATCCAGAACAATATATAGATTGCGTCACATATCTCATCATTGTTACTCCTACCACTAAGAGGGTTCCTACAAGACCTTCTGCTTTCTGGAGAAGTAAAAAATTGTAAAGAAAGCTTTGGTAACTTGAAAGGTCCAAAAAGCTGCAGGAGTTAGGTGATGGTTGCTTTTAAGTTTTAACTTTTAGCTTTTTTGTGCTTAATCGTAACTATAGAGAATCAAATGCAGAAGAATACTTTCAAAAACTCCAACATAACTAAACTAAAGTTAAAAAGCACTTTTTTTTAAGGTTATTGCAATCTACTAAAGCATGTAGGTTGATCTAAAAAATACTCAAAATTTCACCACTGAGAAGATATTTTATACAAAGGAGCAAAACAATCTTGATTATATACAAATGTGTAAAAGGGAGAAAATGGAAATGAGTTCATAAGAGAATTTACATGAAACGAGACAGAAAAATGTTCTATAGATACCATGTAATATATCGATTTACTAACCTGAAGAGGCTCATTTTCATCGGTGCTACCAAGCATCTCATGTACTAGGGTCTGACGCTCTTCAGGCGTTCCGAAAGATAAGCATTTCTCAATTACATTGGAAGCAAACTTCTGCTGGCTCATGTCTACGATCTTCCCAACCAACTGACTAATTATAGCAGATCGTTCATGAGGCTTTCCATGTTCGAGCACGTGCTGTCATGGCAGAGAGTAAAGTCAGAAGGTTTTCACACGAACTTTTGCTTTCTAGAGAAGTAAAAGGTCGTAGAAAGAGTTGCAGGGGAAGTTCGAGTAAAAGTTGAGAATGCTTAAAAGTAGAACTTAAAAGTACCAAAATGCTGTAGAAGTTGCATATTTAGTTGCTTTTAACTTTTCACGTTTTTTCTGCTTTAAAGAATTAATGGCAGAAGCACCACTTCCAAACACTCCAAGACAGCTAAAATTCAGCTAAAAGCTTTTCTTTT
>JACFYI010003656.1:1455394-1491292 GCA_014898755.1 Handroanthus guayacan
GACCACTTCCAAACTGTTCTCACAATTCTTTTACCACCACCTCTATATCCATCTCCAAGATAGAATGTGCCATGTGTCACTATGCGGGTTTTTTTGTGTGCATTAAGGCATGTACTAAGGTTGTCTTAAAATTTGATTTTTGGAATAGTTTGGTGGGATTAATAAATTTTTGTCTAAATGGAGTATAGATGATATAAATTTGTCCAAATTTTGGTGGGATTAGTGTGGTATTTGCAGTTGATTGTAAAATTACTTTCATTGTAGATACATAATTTTCTTTCTTTGCATGATAGTAAAATTGATATCTTAGAATTTTATTGTGTGAAGTTATTTGTAAGGTCAAAGATTGATGGATTAATAGAATTTTGTCTAATTTGAGTATAGATGATATAATTTGTCCAAAATTTCGTGGGATTAAGATGGTGTTTGCAATCCCATAAAAAAAAAAAAAAGATAGTGTTTGCAGTTGATTTCAAAATTATTTTCACTATAGACACGTTATCTTATTTCTTTGTATGATAGTAAAAATGACATCTTACAATGCGATTATATTAATGATGATGCTCAAATATATCGTCACCTCGAAGGATGAGAGATGGGGGATAGCTTATAAACTATCTCAAGCCCTTTGACTCTTTCGACATATGACAAACTTGGTATCATCAGTGAAATTATTTGTAAGGTCAAAGTTTGGTGGATTGAGAAAACTTTTTGTCTAATTTGAGTATGGATGATATAAATTTGTCCAAATTTTGGTGGGATTAAGATGGTATTTACAACTGATTTTAAAATTACTTTTACTGTAAACACGTGATCCTCCTTCTTTGTGTGATAGTAGAAATGATATCTTGGAATGTGATTATGTAAAATTATTTGTAAGGTCAAAGTTTTATGGATTAATAAAATTTTGTCTAATTTGAGTATGGATGATATTTATTTGTCCAAATTTTGGTTGGATTAAGGTGGTGTTACCAATTGATCCAAAAATATCACTTCCATTAGGGACACATGATCCTCATTTTTTGAATTTTTGTATAGCATTACAAATGATACCTTGGGATGTTTAGGTCAAAGTTTGGTGGGCTTAAATTAAATTTGTCAAATTCAGCACATTTTCCATTAAAATGATATTTTTAGAAGTTTTTCTATTAAGGGTACTACTATCCAAATCAAACTAAATATCACCTAGTTTTCAATTCAAATCAAATCGAAAACCAATGTAGATTAATTGTTTTCGAATTAGTCTGAATAACAATTAGTTGGGATCAGTTTGTCACTTCAATTCTTAAAATCAATCTAAACTAAACTGAACTAAACCAAACCAAACCGATGTATATACATTCTTATACTATGAATATAACAACGGTAAACCCAACTTACAAAGGTCCATTTGGTGGTAAATTGAATTTTTCATAGCAATTTATGTTCTATAAAGAGCACCATCGATTATGTCGCCATGCCAGACAAATATGTATAATGGATTTGTAAATAAACAAGTTTTTTAGTAAATTTACATTTTTTTGTCATATTCCCTAACAGATTAAAATGATCAAATTCCAGCAGTTTTTAATTGATTTGGATTGGTTTGAATTCGCAGAAAAGCTAAGCTGATCTAGTGAAAACTTATGGTTTGAATAGGATGAATTTTTTTCTCCAAAAGTGATCCAAACCAAGTCATGAACGCCCTTAATTTCAAGTGGTCGATCTACTTGCTATGTTACACAGGCTTAAGTCAGGAGCTTTAATTGCGACATATCGTAGGTTTCACTAAGTTTTTTGTCAAATAACTAACAATATGGGATGTTATATAACTTTTCAATCATATAAAATATTTCTATAATTAGATCAAATTTTTAGAGAGTGCTGAGATAATATTTCTTATTTCTATATTGTATGAATCATTATAATTGTTATAAAACAAAATTTCCTAAGTAGTAAATGTAATTCCCTAAAAAAAAAGTACTAAATGTAAGATACAGAAAATTTCGTACAAATGAATTTGGACCATCGCAATATGTCACATGCATTGAATGGATATAATGACTATTCAAATTGACTCCTTTAGGAATTGTAATTGTCACGTTTAACTTTGAAGGAATTAATACTAGTAAAAAAATTAAATGGGGTCAAAATACGGACAATTTGACTTCGCATTCATAATGTTCTTTTCAATTACGTAAACTGGATCTTATGACGCGTTTGCTTGAGAGACAACCCATTTTCCGGAAAATTGGTCAAGACATTAGGAAGAGAGACAAAAAATGAAATTTCTCTAAGAATTTTCCCTTTTTTTTTTTTTTGGTGGTTGTTGTTGTTGTTGGGGAATTCTCAAAGTATATTTTAAACTCGATTTCCCCTTTTAAATTTGCCCATTTATAAAATATATCGTATTCACATACTATATTTATCTAAGTTGTAATAGCATGCATGTTAGGCTTCCGAATTCACTTTAGATTCTTTATTTCAATTTATATTTTATTTTCTATTTTATTATACACAGTTATGGTTAATGTTTTAAAAACCGGACCAAGGATCAATGTTTTAAAAACCGGCCTGGACTGACCGATTCTACTGGGAACCGGCCGCCTCTCCAGGCCTATTCACAACTAAAAACTAGTGGGACATTTGACCGGTGCCAACCGGTGAGAAGAGGTCAAACTAGGTTGAACCGGTAAAACCGATTTTTCAATCAACCGATTTTCATTTTTTCCTCCTCCTCCTTCTTCTTCTTCTTCTTCTTCTTCTTCTTTTTTTTGGAGAGGGAGGGGCAAATTTATGTTAAAATGGCAGAGAAAGACACAAGCAAACATCAGGCTCACAAACCCATTTCAATTTTCAGCAGCTTCTTTAAGAAAATAAAAAACCCTCCCTCAATCCCATTTCTATCATTCGAAATGATTCACTCTAAAATCCTAATTCAAAGTAACTTTTAAGATTTAATCTTTATATTTCTTGTTATAGAAATAAGAAGAGAAAGAAGAAAGAAAAAGAAGGGATTAATTGAAGTGAGAACAAAAACTTAAAGAAGACTGGATTTTGATTTTTACAAACTTTTCTTTTTATGTAAATGATAACGTTGTTGTTTAATGTTTATATTTGCTTTTGTTTGAGTAGTATTTGATAGAATGTCTCAAAAATATGATGGGATGATATAGTTGTTTCATATTTTCTACAAAGTGTTTGATGAAATACTCCAAAGAATATTCCAAACTCTTTTTCATTATCATTTGTGATTTAAAAACTTAAATTCCCTTAATTCCTATCAAAAAATTCATTTGGATATCCCAAAGAACACATCTCACCAAAATGGACGCATCAGCTTCCAAGTTTCTTTTCTTATTCCTCCTGTCTATTTTCATTGTCTGCTCAACAGGTAATTAAGTACTTCTGCTTGTTTTCTAGTTTAGGTACTTCTGTTTGTGATCTATTTATACGCTTTGATTACGGTATCTTAGGGATGATTTTGAAGTCATTAACTAGTTCATCTTATAATACAACGTAACTCAACATGTACCTCAACATGTATGATCATTTGTACAATGTTGCATAATGATTATTCTGTTACAAATAACTAGTTTACATGTTTTAGATTAGCTTTAGCTGCTTTAAGATTTCTCTAAGTGAAATGCTCAAGTATTCTCTGCCCAAATTCATCCATCCCTTGAACTCCACAGTTTTTCAATAAATCAATCAAATAAAATCCACAGTTTTTGTATTTTTCTATCATTTTTCTATTATTTATAATATATATATGTATATATATATTATTTTTATATTAAATATATTTATAACATTATACCGGTTGAACCAGTGGTTAAACCAGTTAAACCGGTCGAACTTGTAACCAGTAAGGCCGCCGATTCTGTTTCTGGTCCGATTTTTAAAACATTGCCCGCGATAGAAACGACAGTTTTACTGGTTACAGGTTCGACTGGTTCAACCAGTTTAACTATTGGTTCAACCGGTATGATTTCATAAATATATTTAATATAAAAATAACATATATTATGTTTTAAATAATAGAAATATTATAGAAATATTAATAAATATCAAATTAATTAATTAATAGGTATAAATTGGAGAAGTTATACTATTAAGTGAGCATGTTTCAAAGTCTAAAATTTCATTACTGAGGATGTTGGAAGAAGAAAGAGAGTTAATGAAAGTATGAAACTATGGAAAAACAAAATTCACTATTCATCAAAAAAATAAAAAAATAAAAAAAGAAATGTTTGAAAAGAAAGAGAATTGAAAGATAAATGAAAAGTCAATATTATTTCTTCTCTTTTTCCAAAGCCTTCTGCATCTTCTCCTTGCCCCTTTTCCATCCACCATATTCTCCCAAAGTTTCCCTCCCACTAATCTGAAATTTTCAAAACTTCAACTATTGTAAATCCATCCAAGAGAAAGCTTCATAGCCTCTGTCGCCATCGGATCTGTCTTCTCCAGCCTCCGCAGCATTGTCGCTGGCGCCACCCATGGCTGCTTCATCTCCATGCTCCTCCATGGCGTCAACCTGCTGCTTTATTTTTTCCTTTTTCTTTTTTTATTTTATTTTAAATTTCAACTTTAAGTGAATCGGTCAACAACCGGTAGAACTGATCCCGGTTTAACCAATTATTGACCGGTTTCCACCGGTTCTCTTTGGGCCAATTGGCTTTTGGTTTTAGTAGTACAATCGGACCTGACTGAGCTTCGGTCACCAATCGAACCGGCCGGTCCGGTCTAGTTTTAAAAACATTGGTTATGGTATTATAGTTCTTTTTTTTTTGTAAGAAAATATTTAATATACTTAACAAGTATTTACGATATGGAATAAGAGATGAAATATTAATTTAAAATAGATTATTCTATAGGCCTGTCAATTTGAATATTCGGATGTGGATATTAGTACACCTGTATCTTCATCCGAATAATATCAGTAACCAAATAATATTCGCATGCTGATATTCAGATAAAAATTTTATCAGGTGCTAAAAATGAATATCCGCATCTGCATTCATCGGATATTGGTCGGATATTCGGATATCCGATATCTGCTTTAATAGTTAGGATACAGATATAATATCAAGATATTCTTATATCCTATTAACCGCAATTTTCATCTGAAATTTGACTCTGTTATCTTGTATATTTGAATTTGTTATAATAATGCCAGAAAATTAAAATATAAGAGTAAAATTACGTCAAATGTTCTAATTAGCCTAAAGTTTTAATATGTATAGCATATTATTTTTTAATTTTATTTTTATATATAATTTAATACCTATAAATTATATTATTTTTATAATTTATTCTATCTAAATTTTTGCCCAAATGCAGATAATTTTCGAATGCGAATACTACTATACCCATATCCGAAATTTTAAGCAACGGATACGAATACGGATATATCCAAATATTTTCGAATACGAATAATATCCACTAATTTCGAATACGAATGCGAACGGATGGACGGACATTCGGATATTTTGTGACAAGCCTATTATTCTAATAGTCCCGAATTTTGTAATATTTTACTCTATAGAATAGGCATCATCATTTTGGATAATCTATTATAAAATGTGTGTGTGTGTTTTTTTTATTTCATTATATGAGTACACCTTGAATATATTGTATCCATAATAAAGCCTTTTTATGAGAAAATATTTAATAAATTTGTCATGTATATATGAAATTGGACAACAGATGGAATGCGTTTTGAAACAGGAGATCTGGATTTGGATTCGAATATCATGACCTCATACAGTAATTTCAAAAACAATGTATGTTTCCTCTCCTGAGCAAGATGAGTCTATTCTCGTTGCTCTTGAAGACTCGTCTGCGTCTTTCTTCTTACAAGACGAGCTCAGCAGAGCTAGCTTCTTCATCTCGACTCATCAGAACTAGTTTGTTCCTCTAGGTGGGCCTGCCACGTCATTCGTCTCCCATGGCCTCTCCAATCTCATTTACTATTCTCTTGGGCCAAGTTTAGCCTTAAAAATGGGCAGCCGCTGAGAATTCGGTTTATCAAGTTTAATGTAACAAATTCAACGAGACTTTTGGCCCAGTTCAATGGAAGGTTCTGGAGAAAAAACTATGAGGAAATTGAACAGTCATTTTCTGGGCCGACCCAACCCATCCTCTCCAAACCTTGATAGTCAGCCCAAACAATGAGAAAGGATGAGATATAGGTCAAGTAATATTTGGGCCGAACACATGTGGGCCAAGTACAAAACATTTTTCTTAAAGGGCTTTTAATGAATTAAAAAGAAATGACCTTTTTGTCATAAATTTGGGCCTTGGATTGACACACTTTAAGGGCAAAGCCCATTGAAAGATTATTTTAGATGGTAATAATTATTTTTATTTAATAATAATGAAGTGATATTCTTACAAATTGACATTTTCTACTAATTAGTTTGTTAATTGACTAATACGTTAATATTATTATTATTTCAAATATCATGTTTATATTCTTATTTAATCACAATAAATTTATATTTAATCAACGTTGAACCATACCTAGGCCAAGTCGAATCTGCTTGACAGAAAAGCGTCACCTTGGAGCAAATCTACTAACATGTAGTTATTTTCCCATTCAAAGGTTTGTCCCTCACGATACTTCCAAGGACTTGAGTTTTTCCACCAATTAGATTTATATAAGGTGGTCCAATTTAAACTTTAATTCCAATATGACTTCCCATTCTAACATCTTAAATCATCTTAGTCAACGTTAGTGACTTACCTTATGTATTAATTTCTCATTTATTTGATTTCAGACATATAAATAACTTATCAATATCCATCGCAGCATAATTACAATTATTCCAATATTTTTCATAAAAGCCCTATTGAGCCCACTTAATAAATTGATGGATGGTACCCTTTACTAACCATTGGGCATTGTCCCATAATGAGTGATACCATAACTACTTTAATTATCATTCCTTCCCACATGCATTTCTTATTGAAGGTAGTTATGTTAGTTAATCTTTAAGTATGCTTCCTTTATAACTAAAGTGGATGAGTATGGGAGACAACATGAATTGGTATAGATACTAGGAATCATTTTTCAGCTAATTAATTTGTCTAAAGTTGATAAAGAAAGAATTTATATATATATTTGCATGAGAATATAAACAACATAAGATATATAAGAATATGATTCCGACATAAATTGATTTTGCCGGGAAGAATGGAATTTGGTTAATGCGTAAAGCTAAAACAAAACTAAGTGAAAGATTCGAAACAATAGAGAAAAAGAGTGGACATAATTTCATAATTATGTTCTTTTATGAAAGTCTTGTTAATGAAGATGAATGTGTGTGTGTGTGTGTGTGTGTGAAGCATGCTTGTGAATTTTTATTTGTGGATTGTTTGAATAATCAAAGATCGTAATTGAATGTTGGAGCCATTTTCGGCGTGATTAATTAGTAGTAGAATGAGTAATTTTTAACTAGTATTAATTAGTTTGGATATTTTATTTCGACAGTTGTTTTGTGTACCTATTTTATTTTAGGGATGTGTATTTTTTCAAAGAACTAATCCTATGCTTGGATCTTGGATTTTAGGAAGAAAAATGTTAAGAGAATTAAATTGTTTTCATGCTTCAAATGATGTAATTTTATGCTCCACTTGTCTTTTCCTTCTCGTCTTTTTCACCAAAATCTTTGATCCAAGTTCCAACCATAACATAAGTGTTTTTATATTAAAATATGTAATACATTTGTCGCACATGCGCGCACACACACGCACTCACAATGAACGGTCAATTGCATTTTTTTATCCCTTTGAAATGCCTAGCTAATTGGCAAGTAACCCCCTGTGAAAAAAATCTAGCTGATTACACTCTTGTGTTTCAAAAAAATTGCAATGGGCCACTGATTTCAAGAAGTACTTTACATATACTCATTCTGCAAGTGTTTTTATGATTTGTTATTGATATGTCATTTTTACCTTTCCATATCAAGTTATTTTTGCTCTCAACAATCAAAATTATCAAGTTATGCGGTGATTTTAGGGTGGATAAGTGGCTTCTTTTGCGATTTTGGGTAAAAATTCTCAAAATTTTAGAGTTTAGCAAATAGGATTATTCGAACAAATTGAGATAAACTAAAAAAATGATTTCGTTCACAATCATGTCTAAATGTATTTTATGTAGAGGTAATTTCGTCTGAATTTAATGGTCAATTACAATCTTTTTTAGAACATGGGGTTGCAATCAGCTAAATTTTATTTATAGGAGTAAGTTACATGCTATCCATGGGATTCGAACGTCGCAATTTTGCTATAAAAAGGGAAAAGCAATGCCACCTCACCGAAAAACGGCCGATTTGTGTGCATTTCAATTGGTGTATTTTCGCAATATCCTCAAAGCTATGTTAATATCTAAAACCAATAATTTGGAGTTCAAAATTGTTACCAGCTATTATATACATGACTAAACCACACTTCACATGGTTTGTAACTATGTGACTAAGTTGCACTTCACAGGATTTGTCTTAATGATGTAGTCGGTGGCTGATTATTCACACCAATAATTTCATAAATTTGAATTCAAATTAGTAATTATATGCCTAACCTACACATCACATGATTTTGTGTTTTTCTATTTATGGGAATCCAAAGTGTCACCTAACTATATATATCTTCCAACGTGTTACCTAACTATATATACCGTAGACCAACTTAAAAAATTCAAGAAAAACGTAATATTAATAATTAGTTCTCAAAATTATTTAATTATGAACTCTTTGATTTTGTTCTTAATTTGCTTGGTTTTGATGAAGGGAAATGGAAAGGAGCTTAATTAAAAGAAAATATTTTTTTTTTATCATATCTCCCATGTACATGTTATGATTAGAACAACACAAAAAAATTGGGGTGTACATTTCCTAATCTCAATTATTCAACATTTTGTTTTATATTTATATAAAAATTAATAAAGTAAATACAAATGTTTCACATTGATATTTGTCTGTACTTTTTTTTTTTTGAAGAAAAGTTATTACAATTTTAAAAAAGTATACTAATACATCAACAACAAATAAAGATAAGTACAACATCAAGGAAACCATAGTAGAAAAATCATCTACAGGCTATAACCTACCATAAGTAGAAAAACAGCCCTGCATGCTGATGAGATTCGAGACCCATGACCTCTAAGTTATGAGATCTTCACTTTGCTTTTGGAGAAAGGCCTTACTAGTTACTAGCATAGAAATAAAATACAACTATTTTTAAGGTTGTAAACCTAAATTTCTAATAAAATTTTATCATAAAAAATAAAAGATATCTAATATATATCATTTATCCATATTATATATGAAGTGTGAGATAATTATTTTCGTGGTATCTTTTCATGTATCATGCCCAAAGTACTCTTTCATACTAATTCACTTTAAGAACCACCCAAAGTACACTAAAAAGAATCATTCACTTTTATTGGTTAATTATATTATATTATGTGCATGATTATATTAATTATATTGATTATATTATAACTTTTTTTTTTTTTGAAAAGATAATATTCTAATTACTAAACACATACAAATTAAGGCTACATTATATTTTAATATATATATATATATAAAATTTATGCTAATTATTTTATGTATATGCATCTCGTATACAACGGACACATCAAAGGCACAATGGACGGCAGTTTGTATAGTATTTTGAACAACACTTGCGTGAGAATGCTTCATTTTCTAACAGTAGGAACATTCAACTTCCAATGTCTATCTATTTTTGACAAGATGTACTTCAATCAGGTCATTTTGCTAAAATTCTTTTCTTCATACCATTAATAATAATAAAAAAAGAAAAAGAAGGCCAGCCAATTACTACTTTTCATGCATCAAAGACTGGATGATAGTGGACTGAACACTTATATTGTACAGCAGAAAAAGAAAAAGAAAAAGAAGATGAAACTGTTATAGATTTACCATGGATCTTCGCGTAAATTTTGTGTGCATATAAATATATTTTGAGTGTTAAAATTAACACATAGATAATATAAATTACTTGAAGAATAACTTCGATGGAAATTTAATGTTAATAAAAAATAATTGTAATGGAAAGTCATTTGCTAAGGTTTTACCACAATAATAATATGTAATTTCAATGAGAGTTGCAAAAACTCAACCATGACATGTAGACCTAGTAAATATTTTCATCTCGGCATATACAACAACAAATACTTTTATCTCTGCTTTTTGGATTATTGGTTATTGTTTTTTATTATAGCTATTAATTTGAAGTTATTACCTTACTACTTCCACTATGGTTG
Source organism: Handroanthus guayacan (assembly GCA_014898755.1). Taxonomy (NCBI): domain Eukaryota; kingdom Viridiplantae; phylum Streptophyta; class Magnoliopsida; order Lamiales; family Bignoniaceae; genus Handroanthus; species Handroanthus guayacan. The sequence continues at coordinate 1,465,668 of JACFYI010003656.1, forward strand.
TTATTTTTTTGATTGAAGACATGTTGGTAACGATTCAATTATAAATAGAACTCAAATGAAATACTCAAAATTTTTTCAAAAAATTAAAAAAAAAATGTTTAGAAGGTAGCTAATTCATGTCATAAAGCACTTTCTACGAACTAGGTTACTCTACATAATGTTTTCGCCATTTCATTAAACTAAAGTATACAAACAATAACATTGGAAGAAAGTTCAGGTTTGAGTTTGAGGTAGCAAATACTAATGGAAGATTTTAGAAAAGCAAAGAAGTTTCTAGATTAACATACTATTGTCATAACCTTATCTTACTAATCAAAGGGGGTCAAAATATTCATGATTTTGTTTGAGAATGACTGTATATTTATGAGTTATGAATTGTCATATTCTCCTTAATATTGCATTCATAATTCATATATTTTCATAAAATAAAGGGTAAATTTTGTAGAAGTACGTGAAATTACTGTACTTCAACTCCCATTTTACAAGAATACAAATAATTTTCAAGAAAATAGGAAAAAAGAGAGAGAAAAAAAAAAAGGAAAAAGAAAAGAGTTTGACCAAAATATGAAAAGCGATGGACAATATTTTCTTCATTGTGATGGGCTAATGCACGGCGCAATATGTGGAGCGATGATCGCGGTTGAGTGGGACCCATCCCAAAAGCAAATAGATCTGGCTCGTTGAGCGTTGTGTGACCGCTTTTCCTCTTTTGTCTCCTTTACTTATTTCAAATTTGGCGGGTAAATTTATCGTACATAGGTAAACATGGGGAACTCCGAATAAATTAAGAAAAAATGAAATCAAATATATTCCTTGCACTGCAATATATATATATATATATAATGAGTGACAAAAAATTGTAAAATAATATAAAAGTTTTATTAATAATATTTATTAAGCGATAATGATTTTTATTTATAATTGATAATACATTTTGGGTGATAGTAATTTTTATATTGTCACTAGATAATTCAATAGTAACAAAAAACAGTAACTTAAGTTTTCATTACAGATAATTAGTGACAAATCTAACAACAGCATCTAAATTAGAGTTTTTATACTTTACCATCTATACTATACATAAAGTAAGAGGGCCAAAGGTAGTTTTTTTTTTCCGTCATGCTAAATGTACAAAAATAACCCTATTACAAAAAAATAATGACAAAGTGGTTAACAAAAATAAAAACAAAATATTTTTCTTTAATTTTTCTTTTCTGATATTTATTTTCTTATATCATTCTTTTTTTTTTAATTATACTTTTCTTCTTTTCAACTTTAGTATCTTCAAAATTATGTTTCGATCATATATAATTCTATATAATAAAATCAAGTAATAAAATTCAATAATTAATAAATATTTTTCACTATTAAAAATAAATAAGTATTTTTAATTTTGTAAACAAAAAAAATTTAGTTACACGCATCGTGTGTGCTACAGTTGCTAGTCTCGAATGACTAATTTCAAGAGTACTTTTCATGAATTTGCAAATAAATGAGCACACCATTGTTTATGTCATTTCTCTCTATCTTTTCTTTTTTTTTTTTTTTTTCTTTTTTTGTAGTTAAATGAGGAAAACAATAATTCAACACGCTTTTAGTATAAAAAGTTTGAATGGAACATTGAAATTAAATAGGGCGGAAACAAATCTAGCACGTAGAAATGGCGCCACAAGTTTCAGAATTATGTTTTGCATGAAAGATGACCCGGAAATGTTTATTTTTCCAGGTTTATTTGGAAAATATTTTCACAATAAAACATATAAAAGGAAGCTCATGTGATTAACTCTGCATATATGCAAATGAAGAGGTTTTTGCAAGCGGCCCATCATGTTATGTCTAATTAGTAAATCAAACCTTATAGAAAGCTAATTAGCGTTAGAGCCCTCATGAGATATTTAATTAGCGAAAAACAATCCTCTATTAAGAGAGTTTATCACATGCACCTGTAGTTGTGAAAAAATTGATTTTTTTTTTTTCTGGATAAACTGCCCATTTACTTTAAAAAAATAGGCAGAAAAAGCGTTATGTTAAAAAAAAGGCGAAAAAACTATGGATTATGTAAATTGGCAAGGAAATAAAAGGGGTATTTATGTTATTTCAGAGGCCTCCATAGTGCGGATTGATGATATGGGCAATGAGATAATTTCTTTTTTTTTTTTTTTTTTCAGAGTTTTATTTATTGATTAATTTTTTTATAGGATTTGATTTGTCAATTATATATAACATATGCGAGGTTGGGGAACCTGTGCAAATAAAGAATGTTAATTAGTCTCTCTTAGAAATTCCCAAAAGGATTTATTGACTTTTCTTCATTTTGACAGGGTGATTAACTAACAGCCATAATGACTTTTTACAAATTCTTGTCGACAAAAAGTACTAATATGAGTGGTGAACAACTGCCGGACAATCACCTAATTTCTGCTTTTTAATCAAAAGTTGAAATATTAGTGGTTGGCAGCCCAATGGAAATTTGAAGATTAGATTAATTAGGCTAAACAAGCTGAAAATACTGACCTTAAGTACTAATCAAGTTCTAATCTTTTACTTTGTTGAAAAGATTAGGACTAATCAAGGTTAGTATGCAAAGTGAAGAGGTGGACTTGTCAATGGCTTTGCAAAGTTTTCTTCCTATTTTATAATTTATCTCCTTTGCTTTTGTAAGGATTGAAAAATTGTATACGAGTTAATTGATAAGTGAGCATTGAGATATTAGAGTTCTTGACGTGGATGATTATTTGGATATACTTTTTTATTTATGTACCACGTTATCTAGACTTTGAAAAATGATAGTTTAGCTCTTAGTGAAAAGCGACGTATGTTCTTAAAATGAATTTGGCATGATTTGGGTATTAAATGCGCACAAGACATCTAAATAGCATGGGGATGAGGGGATCGATGCAATGTCATTGCATGTCTATAGATTGGGCCTTATAAATAGAAATACACTCCTCATTTGGTTAGTGTATACTTTAACTCATTAAAATTATTGTATGCCAATTTATTTGTTTATCCTTCCAGAGATAAATTAAGAGGTATGTAATTAGAAAGATTTCCCAACTTTCATGGCCCTAATACATTGAACATTAACGGGTCATTAATAAGCATGAACAAAGAGGTCGCCTAATTTCTGCTTTTTACTCAAGGTGAAATATTAGTGGTTGGTAGCCCAATGAAAATTTGAAGATTAGCTTAATTAGGCCAAAAAAGCTGAAAATACTGACCTTAAGTGCTAATCAAGTGCTAATCTTTTACTTTGTTGAAAAGATTAATGGACTAATCAAGGTTAGTGTGCTTAGTGAAGAGGTGGACTTGTCAATGGCTTTGCAAAGTTCCCTTTCAATTTTAAAATTTATCTCCTTTGCTTTTGTAAGGATTGAAGAATTGTATATGTGTGTTAATTGACAAGTGAGCATTGAGATACTAGAGTTGTTGACATGGATGACCATTTGGATATGCTTTTCATTTTGACGTATCATGTTACCTGACCTTTGAGAAATTATAATTTAGCCCTTATTAAAAAGCCACATATGTTCTTGAAATAGATTTGGCTTGATTTGAGTATTAGATGTGCTCAAGACATCCAAATAGCAAGGGGATGTGTGTCACTACACGTCACCAAACTGAGCTTTATATATAAAAGTACACTTCTCATTTATGGTACATACTTTGACTCATTAAGATTACTATATACGAATTCACTTGTTTATCTTTCATGAGATAAATAAAGGGGTCGATCGATTTATGTGATTAGAAAGAAAGAATCCCCCAACCTTCACGATCCTAATATACTTGAATATTAACGAGTCATTAATAAGCATGAATCAAGAGGTCGATCTATGTAGTTTGAAAAATCTCCTAGCCCTCATCATTCGAACATTGTACATTGATATATAAATCATGGAAACTTTTAATCACATCTCAAAATGATACAATACTTAACTACATTCTATGTATTTCCAAAATTCTCTCTTCTCCTCGTCGCATGTAGAAATTAGAGAGCCTTTTCATTAAATGCTCTTACTAACTAAAATTTTTCCAATATTTCTCTAGAAGTCTTAGAAAAGTCTAATAATTAAATTCCCAAGAGCAAATCTTCTCTTCCATAAGTAACCAAAATGTCTTAATTCTCTGATATCCCTTGATAAGGAGAGGAAAACATTAACTTAAAACATATGGCAAAAGTTATGTGCTTGATACCAAAATTAAATAAAAAAAATTAAGTGAGGTAAAGAATATTGAAAGAAATAAAATCTTTGAAATCATGCACCTTTTATGGCACAACTTGCTATTCAAGCAAAGCGGCAAAACCGTTTCATATATTGTGGCCCCTTTGGTGCGTTTTTCTCCTTTCAACCAATAAATAAGTAACTTTCCATCAATACCCTTCTAGTTCTTGATTCCCCAAAATCAAAACCCTCCTCTTCTTTCAAAGGAAATCTAGAAATTATAATTATTCCAAGGGCAAATTCGTCCAAATAAGACAAGTAAGTTGAAAATATAGTTCCCATCAATTTTTGCCTAAATTTAGGAAGAAATAATAGTGGGGATGTCTCATGATTTTCCCTTGTGCTCATGTTCCCTCCTCTGCCCCAATAAGTACCCACTTCACTTTCTTCGCTTCACTCAATCTTCTTCACGGTTAGAAATACGCTCACCCCGCTTACCCCCCCACCCCAACCCACCTCTGACAAAATGGCTAAATTGGGTTTGACTTGCATTGCTAGTTTGTTATTGCTAGTGGTGAGTTATGTTGAAGGCAGAATTCCAGGAGTTTACAGCGGCGGCGGGTGGGAAACCGCCCACGCCACGTTTTACGGCGGCAGTGATGCATCCGGAACCATGGGTATGCCTTTGAAACTTCATTGATATTTTATGGAATGTGTGTTTTGGAGAAATGAGTTTTGATATGGCTTCGGCTGAATATTTGCATGTTTGTTTATGTTATGAATGGTAAACAAAGATTTGATGTTTGCATGTTTAGTTATATTTTAGATGATAAATAGAGATTTGACGTAAATGACTCTTTTACGTCCTTAATTTATTAGTTTTGGTACATTAATCCCCATAATTGCATAAAGTACTTAATCCTTCAATTTTAAATTATTAGACCATTTTACTTCTAATGGATTTTTCACATTGGAGGATTATTATATGACTCTAATGCGTAAAATAAAGTCCTTTCTATGTTTTCGTCATTGCAAATAAAATTCCACTTATCACTATGGATTTTTAGACAAAAGTAAAGACGAAGAAGATGATAATGTTATTCGACAAAGGCATGCAAGAGTTGCGTGCTTATTTTTCAACTGCATATTTAGTTTGAAAATAAGAGCTTTTCGCAAAAAAGAAAAAGCTCTGTGAAATTTCAAATTGGCAATTTCCTCTCTGTTTTTTTAATTGACAAATATATTTTGGCTACTTATCTTTGGTTTTGTTCTCTGGGAAAAAAACCAAATGACAACAAATCCAAACAGAACCTTACTCTGTCCATCTAATAAAGTGAACTATGAAATACTGAATGTGTTTGATGGGCAGGGGGTGCTTGTGGATACGGTAACTTGTACAGCCAAGGCTACGGCGTGAACACTGCTGCACTGAGCACGGCGCTGTTCAACAGTGGGTTCAGCTGCGGCGCCTGTTTCGAGATCAAATGCAGGGATGAGCCGCAATGGTGCCACCCCGGCAGCCCCTCCATCTTGATTACTGCAACCAACTTCTGCCCGCCGAATTACGCCCTGCCCAATGACAACGGAGGATGGTGCAACCCGCCCCGCCCACATTTTGATCTTGCCATGCCAATGTTTCTCAAGATCGCTGAGTACCGGGCTGGCATTGTGCCTGTCTCTTTTCGCCGGTTAGTACAATGACTTGAATATGTGTATTATAGAGAAACATGACACTCCACGTTTTGACACGCTATTCTCCAAATATAACTTAGAATGCTTTGCCTCCTCAATTTTAAGTCATTGGAGCTTTTTGCTTCTAAATGAATTTTGGAATAAAATATAAAATCTCCGACGAATTTTAGGCAATATTACTATTTGAGGCATAGCATGGAAGGTTAAATGTGTAGTCAAAAGGATTAGAAATATGACTTTTATGCTTCTTTCTTAAATACTCTCTTTATTTTTCTCCTCATCCTTTCAAAATTCCACATTTGAAAATGATTTTTGAGGAAAATGCTGTTCGGGAGGTGTGCAAAAGTCATATGGTAATGCTCAACTTGTATATTTCATCTGAAAAAAATTACTTGGAGGTCAAATGTTTCAATGAATTTTAAAAGGGCATTTATTATCACTCTGGATCCTCTGTTTTAACTCGTGTAATATTTTTTATTTCACCTACTAAATATAAAACATCATTAATCCCGTATATTTATAAGTAAAGATTTAATACATTGACATGTATTTAAAATAAAAAATTATGATATTAAACACTATTTTAGAATAGAGAATTCTAGTTAGTTTATCACATCAACTTTTATTTTTTGGAAAAATAAAAAATTGCGAAACAAGTCATAAGCACGACTGACCTTTGTTTTTGGGATGCAGGGTGCCATGCCACAGGCAGGGTGGGATCAGATTCACCATCAACGGCTTCCGATACTTCAACTTGGTTCTAGTCACCAACGTCGCCGGCGCCGGAGACATCGTGAAGGTGTGGGTGAAGGGCTCAAGAACCGCTTGGATGCCCATGAGCCGCAACTGGGGACAAAACTGGCAATCCAACTCCGTTTTGGTCGGCCAATCCCTCTCTTTCCGCGTGAAGGCCAGTGATCACCGCAGCTCCACCTCCTGGAACATTGTCCCTTCTAACTGGCAATTTGGACAGACTTTCACCGGCAAGAATTTCAGAGTCTGATGCCCGTTTTGCCCTTGGAAACAATTTCCTTTTTTGTGGTTTCTTTTGCTTTTTTTTTTTTTAATTTAAGAAAAAAAGAAGAAGAGATGATTATCTTTGGAGAGTGAAATGAGGAAAAGAACTTGAGTGGGAGAAAGTTTAGGAGTTTGTCTGTTGGATTGTCTCAAGTTTCAGGACATTGTAGAAGCTTGAAGTGGCTGCAAAATGGTGTGGCCCTCGGCTTCTTTTTTCACTTATATTATAAAAAAAAATGGGGAATGGTATATTTACTTATAGAATCTTTTTGGCTTGAGATTGAAACAAGGATGTTCTTTTTTTTTTGTTAATTATTATAATTGTCTAAATGTATTATTAATTCTCTGTTTTATATATTTGAAGTTCATACTTTTATATCAAGATTTTTTCTGTGGGGATTGTGATTTGGTACATAATGTAAGATAAAATCTTGAGAATAAGAAGGTTTTCGGTTGAGTTTATAAGTTCTTCAAAACATTTTATAAAATGTTTTAGAGCTTATAAAACGTCATGAAGTTTTGGTAAATTTTTTTTAAAAAGATCTTATTAGCTTCAAAAATAAAATGTTATAAACTTATAAATTCTTTTAAAAAAGTAAGGAATTTCTAATTTATTTGTAAGATCTTAACATATATATATTCAATTTTAATCATTTTAGTTATGAAATTGTCATTACAACATCTTATAAATTAAAAGATTTTATTTTATCAAAATACTTTAACAACTTATCCCTAAAATAAAATCTAGCATCTTATAAGTTCCAGAAAAACATTTTATAGGAGCTGATAAAATTTTTTTAAAAAAGCTTGACCAAACACCCTCTAGAAGAATTGCCCTCAAGTAAGTGTTCACTTGAGTATAGTGTGACTATTAATAATATTAAAATATTTATTGTATAACGCATATTAAAATGAAACTTTTTTTTCTTTTCTTTGAATTACATGAGTATATACTATTTCTCAATGAATCACATGAAAATAATTAAAAAATTTCATACAATATAAATTCACATATATTTATTTCACATACATTTGGGTGTGTTAACTTCTATTAGTTAGATTACGTTACAACCGATTTCTATTTTCTCCACATGTAATCTGATTTCCCTCTCACAATGCGGCAAATCATCATATGAAAAGCAAGTGATTTGCTCAAAATTAGCTTTCTTTTCCTTCAATTCTGAGTATAATCTCTGTGGTGTGAGTTTAAGTCGACCGCCACGGGTGATTCTTCCCTTCACTCCTTTGGCAAGATGCAAATACTTTTTGCGTTAAATCGAGTTGCATCAATTGGTATCAGAGCCAACGGTACCTTGAACCAAGATTGCATAAGATGCCAAAGTTCGTGAACTACGAAACAATGTATTAGAGTGGAACAGAGATTGAGAATATTCCATAAATTTGAAAAGATATGCGAGGAATCGTACAATCAATCAAATTGAGAAAATAGTAAAAAAAATACAGAATTTAATTGCTGCGATGCATCTGAACAGAGAACTATTCAAATTCAAGGTCCTTTTGTCACTTGCGGAAGAAGAATCTAATCATTGCCATCTCTGTATCTTATTAATGTTTTTAGAGCTTATAAAATGATAAATTTTATTTTGGAAATAAATTGTTAAATTATTTGAATAAAATAACACCTTTTTAATTTATAAGATGTCGATAATAACAATTTTATAGTTAAAATGATTAAAGTTGAAAGTGCATTTGAAGATTTTAAAAATTAATTTTCTCAAAAATAGTTTATAAAACTCTAATATCTTACTTTATAGCTAATAAATCTTTTTTGAAAAATTTTACTAAATATTTTATAATATTTTTTCTTAAATATCTTATAAAATGTTTAAAATAAATTGTTTAAGACCTTATAAGCTCACCAAATCCCTCTAGGGTTTGTTTTTTCTTTTTTCCCTTCTTTTTAATTTTTTTTTGGGAAGTAAAACACCCTATGAATTAAATAGAATTTCCAACCATTGTAATCTATACATTCTTTTTAAGATTTGAGTTGATAAATGGAATGATTTGAGCAATTATGCAATTTCAAAAAGAAAACATTGGAACAAGAAATCGCATCCATTCGTACAAAATTTGATCGAAGCATAATTCCTTTTTTCTTTTCTTTCTTTTTCCTTCTTTATTATTATTATTATTATTATTATTATTATTATTATTTCTCCCTGATCAGAACAAAATATAGCGATTGTGGAATATACAATCATGGGAAGTAAGAAAATCCACACAAGGGAAATCCAAATTACATCTTCAACTTCCCATCAGAATAAGAGTTCATTAGTAAAGTTCTTTAATTTCATTAATTCTTACAAACATAACTTCCACTAAATCTGTGGCTATAATATTACATTATCAAAGGAAATCATTCTCACTCTTACCCTACACGGGGCTAAATAAGGAAATTAATCTGCTCATTTATCATGTAATACTCAAATACATATAAAATTAAAATTAATATTTTGAGTAAAAATACCTTAGTCCTTTATATTCTCCTCTTCCACATATATTTTTAAAATCTTAATCATTTTAAAGTCAAATGTAAGTTCTATAAATTGAACATTAGCAATTTCTATGCTCTATAGTTTTAATATTTAATATTTCATTAAAATCACAATTTATACTACGAAGTAGAAAATTTTATTTCTCGCGAATCTTTCGATATTTTCTTAGAATTAATTAAAAAAAATGTTAAAATGGAAAAAGAAAATATGAGATTGTATCAGTAGATGAATAGAACAGAAAATCAGTTCATCTGTGGAAAACCAATCTCTACGGTTGTCTGGCCGCTGCCTAATTTTCCTCAGAAATTTCAACGAAAAATCCAACAAAAATTAAGTCTTTCTTTTACGCACTGTTGTAAATGGTGTGAATACTCAAAAATTAACCTCACACCAATATCAACCAACAAATGCAATAAACTCACCAAAAAATAAAGAAAAATTCAAAATCGAAGAAGAGAGGGCTCATATCAAGTGTAAATTAAGAAAACTTTATTCACAGTGGGCAAAATCCATACCAAATCGAGAAAAAAGAGATGAAATCGAAGAAAAAAAGACTTTCTCCTTTTGAAGGTGCCGAAGCCAACCCATTCCGAGAAAGGGGCGGCAAAAATTCAATCAAAATTCGAAAATCTTCCAATTCTTCATAGATTTTCATCTCCATCTTTTCTCAGATTCAGTATGGATTTCGTTTTAGCGCCCACTCAAGCCTCTCTCTTTGTAATCACAGCCACTCTTCCTCGCAATTTTTGATTCAAGAGAAAAGGTTCAGATGGATGATTTGATTACGAAAGAGAAGTGGATGAAATACAGAGGAAAAATTAGGGTTTTCACTTCTGTATGAGATTTATATAGTTTGGATTTTGGGATCCAATCCTTTGAAGCCCATATATGACCCAATTGGGTAAAGTAAAAGCCGAGACCATTAATTTAAGACTCTTTTGTTTCATTTTGTCTGTTGGACTGGTTTCGCTGGACTCACCGGAGAAAAAATGGTATTTTATTTTATTTTCTTCCATTATAAAATGGTGAAAAGATAAATAAATTTATTTAAAGATAAATCTAATTTAACTTTTTATCATTATTATTTGTTAAAGTAAATTTCCATAGGATTTCAACATTTAATATAAGAAAACATCATTGGTACAAGATGCCACAAAAAAGCGAAAATTGGAAGTAATCCAATGCCAAGGTTCGATATTCCAAAATAAGTTTTATTCCCCAGAACAAGGATAAATATTTCATTCGAAATTGACTAAGTTGCACAAAAGCAAAATTTTGTGTAAAATTTCAATAATTGGAAATAATATTTTATTACTATGTCTATTGAACTCAATTTGAAGGACTATTTTTACTTTTGTGTCTAGGAGTTTTGGAGATTTTTTAGAGACAGTTGAAAATCTGAATCAAGCAAGAATCTTCTAAAATAATCTATATAATATATATTAACTATAGTATAATAGAACTTCTCAAATGAAGTTCGTGATACTTTACGGAAGGTTCTACATAAGACTAAAGTCCAAAAGTCTTAATAATACGTATTTGGAATTTTTCACATAACTATCACAAGACTCTCGAGCAAATTAATCTCCATTGTCTATTTGAACACGCGGTAAGTGTGAATATGAATTAAAAGCTCATGTTACAAAATCAACTTTGAATGCTCAAGATTGCGATAAAAGTTTTCTTGTTCAAAAATTGTTTCATATGTGAATCCTTTGAAGTGGCTAAAATTGCATGACACTTGTACGAAGGATTTATTATTATTATTATTATTATTATTCGATAAAAGACACCTGTATGAAGGATAAGTACATGTCATGTTGTTCAATGTATTTTACTTTGATATACAAGTTATAATGTTTCATAATAAATAAATCATAAATACTATAGACATGTTAATAATGCCATATATATATACGCAAATATTGCATATAAATTTTACTTGGAAGTAGAGATAGCAAAATGGATCCAACCCGTCGGGTTGGCCCGTTTAACCCACCAAATTGGTGGGGTGGGTTGAGTTTTTCTAACCCATTTAGAAGTCGGGTTAAATTACCAGCCCCGTTTAACCCACCACCCGTGAGTGGTCAACCTGCCACGGGGCGGGTTGACCCATCGGGTTAAGGTTTTTTTTAAAAAAAAATTTTAGAATTATTGTTAATTTAATACCATTAATAAAATTTAGATTTTCGAAAAATTTTAGATTAATAAAACTAATTAAACTTTTAAAGCTCACAAATTAAAGATAAGGAGATAATTTTTATTTTTTAATTTTTTTAATAAAAATTCACATATAATTAATAGTAGATAAAAAGATAATCAAGAAGAAAATAATATTAAAAGGTGAAAAAAATAATTAAGATATAGTATTATAGTATTAAACTTACATAAAATTACTCATTACCAATTAAAAAAAGAAATAAAGATTACCAATTACTTTATAAAACTAGAAATAAAGATTACTTATAAAAAAAGGTGTAATTTAAAATTTGTAATTATAAAGATTTTTTTTTTTAAAAGAAAAATAAAGTATGGGTCCAACCCAAACTTTAATGTTAAAATTTTAAAATTAAAAAAAAAAAAAACTATCAACCTGCGGGCCAACCCGCCAACCCACCACGGGGCGGGGTGGGTTGGGCATTTGCCAACCCGTTTAAATTCGGGTCAACACAGCCCGCCCCGTTTAATCCGAACCCGGGGCGGGGCGGGCGGCCCGTTTTGCCATCTCTACTTGGAGACCTTGAATTCATATTGATGGTAACGAAAATTCAGCTAGAAAAATAGTAACAATGTTATTGCGTATCTGAATTCAACAATAAATTTACACAAGAGTTCTCTCACAATTTTTCTCTCGTGTATGTTATGTCTGATCCGATCAGGACCCTATCTATATAAACTATAGTTTGTGGTGATTGCCCATTGATCAACTACTTCCATAATGGTCTTCAGGTTGTACACGTTCCATGCTGCAGCACCAGCGAGGAATGTGACTTGGTCAACTGAAAGCACTTTTTCCGCGGCCTCATCCTCCACATATGCTTTGGAATGGATCAACTTTCTTTCCATCTGATCAGGCCTACGTTCTGGCCTGTAGTCTTTTCTTTGGGCCTTGATTTCCAAATTTGCCCATGCTGGGCCACTCCAATTGGGTTGTCTACGTTGTTGAAGAGAGGGAGACAAAAGGAGTCCACTCATTCTGATTAGATTGGGCTCGAAATATCCCAGGGCCACTTAGCCCAAGCAATATATTTTGTCCATACACCACATACCTATGTCTATGAAATTCTTCAATACAAATGAAATCACTGCGAAATAGCCCGTGTGAATCCATTGAATTTATATGTTGTGGGCTGTACAACTTAAAGTACAATCATGAGGTTAAAAGCCACATGCTCTAATATATGAAGTCGTTATATTGTAACTAAAAGCAACACATTCTTATATATGCAAATTTGGAAACTAAATTTAATATTCACATGATTTAGTACTTGAGCAATGGAAATTAAAGAAATAAGATGTGATTGAAAGCCGTACAAATTTAATATACGAGGAGTGGAAGTATTGAATGATCATATAGTTAAAAGCAATGCATGCAATTGCAATTAAGAGAGTGTTTGGGTGAGTTTATAAACTCTTCAAAATATTTTATAAGATGTTAAAATATTTTTAGTAAATTTTTTAAAAAAAGATCTTATTAGTTCTTAAAATAAAATGTTAGGAGCTTATAAGCTCTTTTTAAAAAAATAAGGAGGTCTTAATTTATTTTTAAGATTTTCACATTCCTTTATTTTTAACCATTTTAATTACAAAATTGCCATTATTAAAATTTTATAAGCTAAAAGGTTTTATTTTTTCCAAACACTTTAATATTTTAATTCTAAAATAAGATTTAACATCTTATAAGTTCCAAAAATATCTTATAAAATGTTTTAAATAAGCTTAGCCGAACACCCTCTAAATCTATAATCATATTGTTCAAATTCAAATGAGCATATGAAAACTTTGCCCACCGTCATTTGACCAAAGGACGTACAATATTTTAACTGATCTAAAACAATTTATACTATTAAAATTTCTGTTAGAAACATACTTTATAACAACTTATACTATACATATACCTTCTTGTATCTCTACAATGCATTGTTTATTATTATTATTATTATTATTATTATTATTATTATTATTAGACATGTGGAGATATTTTGTTTATTTATTTTTTCAGTCAAGAATGGCATGATCAAGTCATTACAGCTGGAAAATATTCTAATTAAGATTTTTCCAACCCATCGTAGCTGGCAAACATATGGTACAAGTGTGTTTACAAATATAGAGAAAGAGAAATGACTAAAGAAAATATTTGCCAATTACATCTTCATATCATAATAACAAAAAATTTGATCACACAACATGACAAAAAAAAAATCACAAACTTTACAATCTTAGAACTCCTCTAAATTAAATTAATATACATAAACAACTTGTAAACATGTAGCAATTGGAGTTGAGATGCTGACAATAATTAGTCTTTGTTTTCCTTCAATCCACCACATTCTTGCTGGTCAGTTTCCCCCTATTATTAAGAGAAATTACATTATGAATAAGAGCAATAATACCAATTATCATTCATAAGATTTAGCATGGAAAAAAATTCATTACAAATTTAATAAATTCATCACTATTATGATTTTACAATAGATTTTGTTTCGTCACGATCAATCAGTATACCTATCAATAATTAGCTCTATGATAGAATTTAAATCCATTGCAGTACCAACGTTTATGATGGTAACTTTCCCCACAATCTGAAAAATTGTATAACGAAGTTATTCCAAATTCGTTACAGATACCATCATTTATATATATATATATATATTGCATTTTTTTATACCCATTAGCACTTTATTAAAAATCCACCATGAACATCTGGAATCCTAATGGTCACAAATTTTATGTGAATGAAGAGATAGTTTCTTGCAATGAGAGAGAAGTACTTACATTTACAGTAAAAGTGACTCCGACTTGAATTTCACCGTGGTAAGTTTTATTGCTGGAAACAACTCTATACTTTTGAGTACGAAGCTCAGCTTTGCCGTTCTCCAAACCTTGTTCAAATAGATCCTTCAAATATATTCTGCATTTTGATTTTAGAACTAATTTTTTAGTATAGAGTTGGCCACAAGAAGAGATAATTAAAATAAAAATGGAAACTATTAAACATAACGAATATAAATAAAATCAAAGGAAGAATTATTCGTAATTTAATTATATTTTTGGTATGCAAGTTTTTGGTTTGGTTTGAATTGAAAATCGAGTGGACCAAACAATTTGTCAATGATAGTTTGTGTCAACAAGGAAAATAAAATATAATTAAGTGAAAAAATAAGCAAGAAAAAACATCAGAATCACCATTCAGATCCTCTATTCATTTTATTTTATTTCATAAACAAATATAAATATATATATAAAATATTTTTTTAAAGAAAAAATAATGGATTATCAATGACATACACATTACATTCGTTCATAAAATAAGATTAAAACTAAAACAAATAAGGAAATAAAATTTTTAGATGCAAAATGAAAGAATGTATCGTTTAACCACACATTTTTAAAAAATTAAAGGAAAACAACCTCAGTGATTAGTTCAATTTGAATAGACAGCTATCAGATGAAATAAATAAACATTGAATGGAGCAGAGAATTCAAACTAAATTTAATATTTCACACCTCCTATTTCATTTCATGAATTTATACTGTACTTCATGAACAGTCAAGTGATAGTATCATAAGTTAATATTGAGCACGCATGTCACATATACATAAAATAAAATAGGAGTTGATGAAATACGAAATGAACATATCAGAATCCTAACTGCAAATAATATAGGGACGAGATCTCTATTCCAAATAGTGTTTCATCTCCTATTCCATACCTTTAAAAATATGCCATGTGTATTGCATTTATTATTAAATATTTTTATAAGGAAATATTTAATACACGTGGTATGTATTTAAAGCATAAAATAGGAGATAAAACACCATTCTGGAATAGAGGATCCTGTCCCAATAATATAAGAGTTGTTTACAGTAATAATAATAATAATAATGATAGGTGTTTGGGCTTACGTGGCTTGGCCGAGGTCGTCATCAGCGGTGAAGGTATCGTGGTCCATAATTTTGAGAATGAGTTTGTGTTGCTCATCCGCTCCCGGTTTGTACTCTACATTGAATTTGAACTTCTCATTCCACTCTGGGTTGCTACCTTGCCCTGCATGCATTCATTCACAAATACAAAACATACTTCTTGAGTTCTTGTAGTCTTGTAGAGGGTGTTAAGCATAAATATGCTATGAAGAGTATCTGATGTTGCTTCTGCTTTGAAATGAAATGATATTTACTTAAATAGAATGAAAAATTAGTAATAATATTAAAAAATTATTGTCTAATAATATATAGTTTGTAATTACGAGAAACATGATAAAGAACCAATGGTTGTTATTTGTAAAAATAAATGATTTTTCATATTTTTACTAGTTTAAATTACTATATTATTCCGAAAAATAATGTAGTTCATAATTCTGTACTATATATAGACTGTTAGGACCAAAGGTAGTTATTTTGGTGGTAGAGTTTCATGTGCCATATCTAAAATATCTCTTAGTATTAATTCATTTTAATAATCACCTCCAACACAATAAAGAATCATTAACTTACTAATTTATTTATTAATATTAAATAATGTGTATGTTTATATATTGATCATATTTTAATTGTTAAATACATACAGGTTAAATTTGCATTATATTTTAATATATATGAAATATATATCAATTATTTTGTGGACACACATCAAATTTGCTATGGATGTGACTATTTATTAAGGAGGTAATTTTGAGATTTCTAGCAATTAGATGAGGATAATATAAAATTTTCTGAATAAAAGAATAATATAATATTTTTTTTATCTAATCTTTTTGACAAGGTAAAATCTCGAATTACTTGATGTGCTTTGAGATTCTGGTAAATTTTTTATTAAATTCTCTATGTCAAAAGGTGAAATCATTTTACAAATAGTAAGTTATAGTATTTTTTAATAGTGAAAAATTCAAAAATTAATGATAAAAGCATTTCCAAATTCCAAACACCCTCTTGACTTTGAAACTTGCATTAAAGAACGTAGCTGGCAATTAAGAAATTAAAACTTCTTCTCTAAGTCTTATTTGGAGTACGCGTTAAAATTCTCTCTCAAGTCTTCGCATTATAAACTATAATTGAAAGCCAGAATCGTGATCAAATTGACTAAAATCATTTTTTGGCCCAAAGTCAATTTACTTATTTTAGTTAAATTTAACAATTGACAATCGAGTTAGAACAAATATTAAAGAATAAAATTTTGTTTTTAAAAAGTTCCCTATGTAACGTTTATTTAAGAATTAAATAATCCAACTCACACCGCACAGTCAAAAGAAACAGGGATGACTACGTCACCACTCACCACCCCCGAGGTTAGAAATAATTATCAAAATATTTCTTAAGTTTTGAATAAATATCATTACATTCCCTATTGATAGTTTAGTTAACACATAATTATGATTATGCCGCTTAAGTTTATACATAATTACAATACACCCCTTATCTTGGGGGGTTTATTTGTAATATTTTAGAATTCTTAAAGGGTACAATTGTAATTATTCGTTAACTGAACTAACATTAATAGGGAGAGTAATAATACTTATCCAAATTTTAAGAGGTGTTTAGGTAATTATGCCAAATCTTAAAGGTGTTGTGGTAATTATAAAACAAAAAAAAAAAAAGAAAAGAAAAGAAAAAGAAAAGGAAAAATTTTCCTTACCTCGCAGACACAAACAGCACTTGAGGCGAGATTTAGAAGATTTAGGGCGATCAGTGGTGCTCCTTTGCTCTTGATTTTTGTATTCAATCACGACGTATGGATCTATCTTACCTGCATCAAAATCAAATTGATTAATAAGTTAGTAATCTAATTAATCAAAATTAAGCAGCCATTAGGATCAAATTAATCAATCACCATATATGTTCATACCACCAATAATTAATCATCAAATGAAATACTAATAATATTAATAAATCAAAATTGGCCAAAGATAATGACAACTATATGCTTATCATCAACTAACGTTGGAAATTACACTTACAAATGCAAGTGATCATGCTCAACTAAAAAGGAAAGGGCTAATTATCAAAACACCAATCGAGGTTTTGTCTTAAAAAAAAAAAAAACCAATTTTTTTGAAGTTGTAAATATCTATCACTGCTATTTAAATGAAGTGGTACTGCTTCTTCTTTTTTATAGAGGAGATGCAAGGTTTGATCCTCATTTCCCATCTTTATTATCCCAACCTCAAAATGGAAGAAAATTATAGATACTCCTTATGATTTATACATGTCTAAGAAAATGTGTGTAATGACTTTAACGATGACTAACAACTACTGAAATTTATAAAACGGTGAGAAATGTAAAAAAAATATTTATAATTTCATTACATAAAAAGAGCTCATATCAAGAAAATATTTGTAATTCCGCAGCATAAAAAAAGCCTCTTTCTTCCTTCAAACAAGCTAATTTTTTTTTTTTTTTTTTTTTTTTTTTTTTTGCGGGGGCGGGGGTAGACTTTATAATTCAAGAGATCATAGGTCTAGTCTTATTTCTATTAAATAATAACATATTTATTTATTTAGTATATTTAATCTTAATTTCGGATGTAATTCATTCATAATGTAATAATTAAATTTATCTAATTTCTTAAAAAGATAAGATAAATCAAATCAAATATATACCGTATACAAGTCACAGGCTCGTCGTCCGTCAATAAATCTTGTCTTGCATGCTTTCCATTTTTTTATTATTTATTTACAAGGGGGCGGGGTCCACCACATGGGATGGATCCCCAGCGCAATATACGATGCAGGCACAATTTCTAAAACTGACTTTAAAGAAGAATTAAAGTGTAATTAGCAAATTAAACTTTTCATCGGAGGAAAAAAAAAAGAAGAAGAAGAAGCAAATTGAATTTAACCTGCTCATGAGATAGACGATACATATAGTGAACATGTATATATATATACACACAGAGCATATATATACATATATATATATGTATGAGTGTGCGTACATACCAAAGAATTCAGTGCTTTTGAGATCTCGAGCTCCGACCACGGTCACCTCCATTATTCCGGTAGCCATTTTTCTCTACCGGCGATCTAAGTATAAATATATATATATACACGTATGTATGTTTGTGAATATATAGTTTGATCTATATGTTGAAAGATATGTGTGTATTTGATTTGTGTGAGGGGGCCTTAATTTCTGATAAGAATGGAAGTGCTTTGGGTTTATATAGACAGAGGACAAAAACACGCAAAACGTAGACTTTCTGACAGACAGCTACGTCTTTCCCAGAAATTCAGCCTCCTAGTCCTCGTACTTGTCTGTTTTCAATTAATTGTTTTTGTTTTTTTTTTCTTTTTTATTTTGTTTGATTTTGAAATTTTTTCAGAGTAAAATGTTTTTAACAATTATCTAAAATTGCCTCGCAGGACTAGTCGTGTCAGTTCAATTCGTTAATAAAAGAAGCTTAACACGTATAATTTGTGATTTTAATTTGAAATCAAATGACATGGTCAGAATCGCTGAATTGTTAAAGAAAATATTTCAATATTAAGCCAGGAAGGGTGTTAAATAAAAATATTGAAGTTGAACAAATACAGGGAGGTCGAATAGCCAGACACTCAAACGTATCGAATGCACACCTTTATTTAGTTTTGATCGGATGTATTTAAAGCGCGAACCGATATGATTAAATAATGTCAAGTCTAGATATTATTATTTGATCAGTTCACGTGATCCTATGATCAAATAGTCGAAGTTAGTGTCAAGCCAATCATTCTAGTTAAATCGAATTTAAAATTGAATCATTTTAGACCTAAGTTCTCATCCTTTATCCCAATTTTCCTTCTGTGCTTTTGAATCAAATAGAAGTTTCTAGTGTCATCATAATTGATTAAAGTTAAATATATGAATTGAACCAAATTTACTACATTTTTCTATCAATGCCTAATACTAGCTAGGTAAAGGAATTTGGTTTAAGGCAAATTACATATTAACCAAGTTTAAATTTTCTAAAATATATAGGAATTTTTATCGTACACATTGTCTACATAACTCTTGAGCTTTTATTACGATTTCACAAAATTTTAGTTTTGAACCAATAAGTTAACCATTATGAAAACCATAAAATTAATAAATAAGTAGATCTTGACTAAAATTCTATAGGCTGCTTCTTACATTAATTAATTACATAAATCAACATCTCAACCAAAAGTATTATCAAAAAATAAATAAAGCAAAGAGTAGGTGCATCAATTCTGGTTTTTTGTTCTTGATCCTATTCATCCACCTGCCGCCATTGACTCCCAAGAGGCCAAGGGCAGCCAAGAAAAGGGTTGTTAAAGAAATTTAAGACAAAAGTGCCTTAGGTCACATCCAACTAAACCATTTTACTTAAATTAATTAATTTAATATAATTATAACAACTTTTGGCCTAATTGCATGCTTATGTTAAATAATAAACAAAGCCCTATGTTTTGGGTTCATAATCATCCCCCACGCACTTGAAAATGACAATCATTGACACCATAATAGAAAAGATAACGTGCCAAGTTGTGATAATAATATGCATGGGATGCAATGGTAGTAAAGCCCACCAAATTAAAAATATGATGTACAACTACTCCAAGTATTTGAAAATTTGAATATATAATCGAGATTTCATGCTAATATTTTATTTTATTACATGTGTTATCCGGTGGACTCTGTAAAGCGGAGTAATTGGTTTTGAGAAGAGGACATGGAACCGATGACACTCTAATTTTTTTTTATTTTTTATTATTATTATTATTATTATTATTATTATATTTTTGTTTACTCAATTATACTTGTAGTGATTTAATCACCTCTATTTCTTCTTCTTTTTTTCTTTGGGCAATTATAACTTTCCACTTTCTTATGATTTTTCTCTTTTTGGCTAGATGACACCATTAATAACTATTTATACATGGTAGCTAGTCAAAGCCGCAATGATGGTTTCAAATAGGAGTCTAATTGTATTGTTGTATAAATTTCGTTAAGTTTTCCATCAGAACAAGAAAGTATTATAATAAATTTTCAAATTACATGAATTATTTGTATAATCGAGCAAAACCTCAAGCCTGTTGAGGTAATTATCCTTTTAAAATTAAGGCACGATATGTATCCAAGATATATGTGCTCCATCCAATTGCACTAGCACATATCATACGGAGAGATGGAGGTAGGAAGTAGGGATGGTAATGGGTTCGAATTAGAGCCTGGACTAGCCCCAGACCCCTAATGGGGCTAGTTTTAAAATTACAAAGGAGTCCCGATGTGGGTTTTGAATTATCATTTTCAAATCCAAACCTGTCGGGTATAATACACATGCATATTATAATATACTTCTATATTATATATTTTTAGCTTTCTATGAAAAATATGTATATTTTATATATAATTTACGTACAGAATATACATTATTATAAATTAAAGTTATTGTATATTATTAACAATTTATGCATTCAATATTTATAAAACAATATATACGTTCGTCATTTACAATTTTTCTAAGAACTAAAACATGTACATATAAATTCCTAGGTAATTGATGCTTTATTCATATATTATTTTATCATATTTAGAAAGTTACTATTTTATCATATTTAGAAAGTTACTGGGACATTCAATATATATATATTGTATTTTGAGAATTATACTCTAACTGGTCCACCAGATCCAACCCCATTAGTCCTCGGTCCATAAAAATATTTGTGGGATGGGTCTTAGTCTTGCCACACCCATCCCAAACTCGCCTCCTTGCCATCTCTAGAGAAGGTCCCAACCAGAAATAACACGACATACTAAAATACTAACACTAATATTTTTTAACATAGACAAAATACTTCAAAAATCAACATTCATATTTGATATTTCGACTTAACTATTAACCAAGGAAACAAATACAATGTTTACTCAAGGTAGATTATTTTTGTTTCCAAGGTTTTCAGCAGCCTATACAAATAACATGCTTTCATTATAATTTACACAACCTGGTCCTGGGAAATCAATACATACTCTCATGTTCTGGGCCTTCGCCAATTGCCATGACTTTGTACCCTATCAGGGGCCTCGAGAAGATCCGTTCTGTTCCAATACATGTTTCATCACTTCCACATTTTATGAATACACGCCAAGTGTACTTAGTTCAAAATCAAGTTCTTTTAGGTATAATACACTTAGCATATTTCGATGAAACGAATAGGTGAAGAAACACTTGATTAAGATTGCAATGCAGCCAACGTATATCTCTTAAACGTATTCTTTGCAACTCGCCGCCAAGGAACTAATCATGTTTCAGCATGAAACCAATGTAGAGGCAAGAGGAAAGAACCCTTTATACAGCAAAAGAGGTAAAGCCTTGGCCAAAACGACGCCTTATGGGCATCAAGAAGCAACTGCCATCTCCAATTGAGATTCCACGTCTCCGGGGCCAGCAAGCAAAGGGTTTTTCTGAAACTCGTTCTTTAGTTGCCCACAGGCAGCACTTGCATCCAATCCCCGTGTTTGGCGTACGCTAACAGTAATTTTACGTGACTCTAGAGCTGCTGAAAATGCAAGAACCTGTCCAGGGAAAATAATTCTCAGCTATAGATTATTCTGCTAATTGACTTACATGCATCAACAAAGATTTGGCTGATGTATCTGCGGTGGGAGTGAAGACGAGACGTACTGATTTCTTGTAGGGACGCTGATAGTCAGAACTTTCTATTGGATTGAACGGTATTAGGTTTACATGATAACCTGGACCCCATTCATGAAGCAGCTCTGCGAGCTCCATCGCAAGCTCTACCATATCATTGACTCCAGCTGCCAAGGAGGAGAGAGGAAGTAGATACCACACTATATGTCATGTGCTCATGTTGTGTGCAAGACTTCGCAAAACAAAGCTTATCAAGGAAAAAACCGAGATTACCTAATAGTGTGTACTCAAAGGATACTCGTCTTCCAGTTTCGAGGAAATAGTGCTTGCAGTCCTTCATGATGGCGTCCAAAGGGTATGACTTTGCACTTGGCACAATCTTTTCTCTAAGTTTCTGATTGGGAGCGTGTAAACTGATGGTGGAAGTTGGAGCATGTAAAAACAGTATGAGAACACCACCAACTAAGAGCTTGTGGATTTGTGCTTAATTTGTACAGAAACACGATCACATGTATATAATGCTACACTAAGGACATCTAGCAGTCTAATTCCTCATAAGCCAAGATACCATTATTGATGTACGATTCAAAGTTCTCAATCCAAGCTACCAAACACAGTCAAGCAAGGCTGTAAATTAGAAGTGTGACTATCGGTGCATATCTATTGGAAAATTAGCAAGTTGAAAGTATTACCTGAGAGCCAATGTAGATTGAAGCTTGTGAGAAGCCAGTTTTCTAATGGTGTTTGGAACTCCAACCGTTGAAATTGTTATCATTCTTTGCCCAATTTGGATATCCTTAATTCCATGAAAGGTCAGATGTTTGGCATTGAACTAGATAAGGGATAGTTGAGATATTCATCAAATAATACCTTTAAATTTAAGCATATTACTAATGTGATTTTGTATCATCAGATAAAGAGAGTTCAACCTTTAAATAACATTTTTCTTCATAAGCTTCAGCTAATTTCGAAATATCTTATGCTATCAAATTTCTTCAACAAAAGAAAAGGAAATTTTGTCAAAGTTTGCTTTATATGTGTTTCATCATCTAGTAAGCATTTAGGGAAAACGTACTATAAATCTTACTTTAACTAGATTCCAAAACAGTTTAGTTGTATGACAAAAAATAAACTATATCATATTCAGAGGTTTAAATTTATGGCAAAAATGGTAAACATTCAGGCTTATTTGGCTGGCCAAGGCCACAAACTTAGCTCACAAATTCATTGAGCTTGATTGTAACACTCAAACTCAACTCTGCCCTAGTTTAATTAGCCTCGGCTCAAGTATAAGGGAGGCCATAATCGAGCTTTGGATGGGCCAAGCTACATTGACAGCCCCATGTGCTGATCACAATGCAGAACACAATTTCTACATCACCAAGTTATAAAAGCATATGTTGTGGAAATAATAGCTCACCTCCCCACCACTCCAAAAACCACCACCATCAAAAGAAAAATACATAAGGAAAGAAATGATAAATATGAAAAAAGAAAAAAGTAGTTTTTTTTTTAATATATAAATCTTCAAAAGTAGTATTAACATGCCTGTAACATACTATACTCAAAAAAGGTGTAAATCAAGACAATGTGCTTAGTAGTTCTCTTAGAGACACTGTACCTTGTTTAAGCAACGGTGTGCTTCAAGAACTTCTTTCATGTTCAACATTGGCTCACCCATTCCCATAAACACCACATTTGTAACTCTACGCTTGAAGACCTCTTCAATCGCCAAAACCTGAAAAATTAAGACACCAAAAACAATGTTCAATCGTTCAATTATTCAAAAACATAGAGCCTGAAACTCCATCCGTCAGGAGCTCCTCGATTGTCAAAACCAGCAAGACAGAGTATCGAATACAATTAGCATGAACCCATATCCAAATTTAGCTATAACTGAATCAGCAATGTTAAACAGTGACAGCTCAGGTTCACTAACAGTCTGCTGATGGGCTGAAAATGATCCAAAAAATTGATTTAGTGGACAGTGCTCTTTGTACGATCAGAAACTTAAACTTACACATTTTCACCAACAAGATACTGGAATGTGGACCACTTAATTCCAAATCATATAATATCTGCATTTCAGTGCCTTCTTTACTATACTATTCAATGGGCTGAACATAACAATAAAACAGGGACTCTAGCTCCCATCATCATTTGTGCAAAATAAGCTACATGGAACACCTCACATTTCATAAAAAGCTCTACCATATTGCAGCCGACTATTCTTATGATAAAAGGAAAAGTATGTCGAGTTGTTTTGGCAGGGGATTCCAGAACATATAACCGGAAAAAATGAGAGAAGAAAATAAGAATAAACAACAGAAGGCACTAAGTACTTGATGTGATAATGGATTATGAGAGCAATTTCAATTCTTCACCAAAACAAAAGATAAAGATCTCTTTGAGAATAAATGGAGATGACAATCTTTTTTGTGCTTCAAAAATTACAAATAAGAAAATATAAACAAACCTGTTCAACAATTTCATGCCTCTTAAGGTTCCTCGAGAAACCTCCCT
Source organism: Handroanthus guayacan (assembly GCA_014898755.1). NCBI lineage: Eukaryota > Viridiplantae > Streptophyta > Magnoliopsida > Lamiales > Bignoniaceae > Handroanthus > Handroanthus guayacan. The sequence goes on from JACFYI010003656.1 coordinate 1,490,394, forward strand.
TTCCAGTGGCACAGAAGGAGCAGCGCAATGGGCAACCCACCTGGCCAACAAAGTTGGGATTAACACTCAGATGCACAAGAAGAAAATACATAAAAAAGACATTTTCTCAGAAGAAATAAACCACCTTAAAGGACAAAATTAGTTGCAAAGAGAGTTACCTGTGATGAGACACATGCAGTCAGTCGAAATGAACCTTTGTCATCTTCAACAGGTATGCCAACAGTTTCCACCAGCCTGTTATCTTCAAGCTTTATTAATAACTGAAAGAGACAAGATTCAAGATGAGAATATTGGCAGAGGAAGGAGTGTGCATTCCTCAATACACACACAGAGATAGATTACATATGAATATTAATTCCGAAGCTAAAAACATTCCCTGGAGTATGGGTAATTTACGGATAAATGAAAATAAGTACAGAATTCTTCACCTTAACTGTACCATCAGCAGCAGTTATTTCCTTATAAATAGGCGAGCGACCCACACTCCAACCCGCTTCCTGCAGTTCATTTCTGAACGCCAGTGGCACTTCTCACCCAAAAAAAAAAAAAAAGAGAGAGAATCAAACGTTGTTCTTATACAAAACTTTTCAAAACCAAATTCAGTTAATTCACGAGGGGAAAAAATGATTAGAAGAAGAACTCACGATGACTAAAATCCTGAATTTCTTTAACCTTCCTCTTGTACACGAGATGATGCAATTGTTTACCTCTATACTTTTGCTGCCACGCATGACAAAAATAAATTAAAAAAAAAATACTAATAATACCAAAATCTTCAGGCTTTTCTTCAAAAATGATTATTCTATCTTCAATTTGGACCACACCTGACCAAATTCAAGGGCAAGTTGCTGGAGGTCTAGCTCGGACATGCCGATGAGCACGCGAGAGTCTTGTTTTTT
>JACFYI010003656.1:1502852-1516719 GCA_014898755.1 Handroanthus guayacan
TTTTCTCTAAAATGAAAGTTGGTTTGGGTACTTTTAAATAACTTCCCCTTAAAATAATAGCAAAATATCCTTTTTCCAAATTTATCTCTCGAAAAAAAAAATACAAAAAAGATTTTTTCTTTTTCCAAATTTGATATTCAGTTTGCATCCTCTATAAATTGATTGGTTGATTTAATTATTCTTATTTCAAATTAATTAAAATTACTAGTTTATTTTTCAGCATAAATATTTTTTTAACCATAGAAATTTCTATTTCTTGATTTCTCTCCTCATTCTTTTTCCAAAGTGCATGGAAAATGCATTTCTTGGTTGAAGAAGTTAGGTCCATAAAAAATATTCGAATATCTAATTGATCATTTGTATTCATATTTGAAATTATCAGATATTGTTCATACTTGATAACATTCAAATATATTCGTATTTATGTTCATTTTTAAACAATTTGAATATATAGATATTTCGGTATTCGTACTTGAAAGATTATCTATAACTGTGCATAGTTTTAGATATCTATATATATACGCATATTATATTATATATATATAGGTATATATATAAATAATAAAACATATAAGTATTACATAATGTGTGAAAACAAAAATTAAAAATTATATACTGCATATTGAAAATTTATGCTATGTAATTTTACTCATGAATTTTAATTTGTGAGCATTAATATAATAAATTCAGTTGCCTGAAATAAAAAATTTGAATACCAAATGAAAAATGAGAATAATGGATATAACTATATCTTGATATTATATCCATATCTTGACTATTAGCATGAACAATGGATATTCGAATATCTGAATAACATCCCACATATACGAATGTAGATATTCATTTTCAACTCACAAAAAAATTGGATACAAAAATTCATATTTAGATAATAATCCAATACGAATATGCTAATATTTGTATTCGAATATCCTGAATTTACATATCCAGAAGAAGTGATGAATTATTTGAGATCTTATTAATGAACAAATGTAAGAAAATTTACATGAATGTTACATATGACAATTTTTCAATTTGTAACACTGGGTAACGTAGTCGGCATGTTTGGAACCGCCTCTTGGAGATTTAAGAAATTTGAAGAAGGCTTAAGAGGCATGGTCATTGCATGCTAGAGATGTGTAGAAGTGCTCGAAGGTCTTGAAAGTTCGAGATCCTTGGAAAATGCCAGTTGAAATAGCTAGTGATTTCTATTTTTCAAGAATTTGAGAGTGCTTTGGAGTTTTGGACAAATTTGAGATTACACACATTGAATTGTCTTTGTGAAACAAAGGAAAATGCATCCCCAATTTTCTTTTTTTTTTTTTCCCTTTCTTCTCTTTTTCGTTAGAAGATTGGTCATGTCACTATAAGTCCCCCTTTTGATTTGAATTTGTATCTAATCTATTCTCCAGTTATGGTGCAAATCACGTTCAAATTATCTATATCCATTTTCATGTATTCATGAAGTTCACGTCTTTATAACTTTTTCCACATAAATAACAATATCCAACTCAAACATATTTGTAGAATTCTCTAAACTGCTTGTTTTTTTCCCTTCTGGGTTAAGAGTTCCACAAAGAATAGGGCAATTTGCACAGGAGTTTCTTTCTTCTTGTAATGGGAATTCTGCACAATAGTTCTTTTTTATTTTATTTTATTTTTTATTTTTTTATTTTTTTCGCCCCTCCCTTCTTGCGAGTGAATATAAATTCCAAAAGTACATGACCAATTTTGGGTTCCTTTCCTCTATTGGGTTACAAGGAGCAATTTCAGCATCATATTTCCTTCTCGAAAGAGTACGCCCAACAAAGACAGGTGCTTCCTTCGATTTTGTCGAATTTGACCAACATAGCCTCCTCCATTAAGAATCTAAAGAAAGTACATTTTGGGACTCAATTTTGTTTTTTATAAGTGAAAAACCAAACTGGTCCGCTATCTATCAAGACTTAAAAATTAAAAAAAAAAAAAAAATCCCTAGTGGGAGGGATGGGATGTGATACTTCTTCTGCTACATGTCCAGCACACCACAAAAATGATCCTTGGTAGTGACAAGCTAGTGCACTTAATTTTACTTCAATCTTGCAGCAACTCTCATAACAAAAATTTTATATTGTCCCAAATTATATTCATAATTGGTTAGTGGTTAGATCTTGTATTTCAAAATAATATTTCATTTTCTATTTTATATTTTTATATATATTAAGTGTATTAAATTTTTTCTTATAAATATTACAAGGATATGAATGCCTTGCATTTGATAGGCATTCATACAAATAAATAAAAGATAATATATGAATTGGAATGGTGATAAAGTGATTAGTTAGGCTTACTTAAAGCTCAAAGTTCTTGTGGGGCTTTTGTTTCTCCAAAAGCCACATAATTCCAACCATATATTAAATCCAATTTCAAGAGATCAATTCATGTAATCAAAACAATTTGAAGAGCTCAAATTTACTTGTAGAAGTAGTTACAATTTCTTTTCCATTTTTATTTTATTTGAAGCAATATAATTTTACAGCTTAGATCTCAACTCTCAACAATGTCCAATTTTCAACCAACTGCCCCCTTAAGCACATGGTTTAAATTTAGTTAAAATTTTAAAAACAAGAAACCACTGGTCGAAAAATGCGACAAAAATTTAAGACACAATGTTAGATATACGAAATGAAATTTGTGTCAAGAGTGTGACATAATACGAGCATAGAGGAACTCGTTCCAGGTATCAGGCAACCCGGGGAGACACCAATGGATGCAATCGGCGAAAGTGGCCGGATCGGCTTTTTGGTCGGGCGCCAGTATTTTGCCCTGACGAATGGTGTGGACAGAGGTGTGTGCATCTTTTCTATATTCAGACAGTCTTGTTATATTCATGACATGGACGGGCACTTTCATGGACTTTGTTATATTGGTTGCAACGACAAAAAGTCTACGGTCTGTGCCCACGTTTAGTGGCATTGATGTGTTGAGTATCGGGGTTGTTTCTTTGGCGCATTTGATGCCATCGGGGTTGTCCCAATCCAAGCTCCTGTCCAATTTTCGAAAATGTCAAATTTTTATACATTACTACAAGAAAACAAAACTAGTGATAATATGTTAAGTGATACTATGAAATTTGTCTACAAAGTGGCAAAGGATTTATTTTGTTTTTAATTAGCTATGAGTTATCAATAGTGACATTACAGAATGCTAACTTTCATCACTATTAAACTATATTGAAACAATATAAAAATTGTAATCATTTAAATAATATCATTACTGACAGAATAAAAATTATTATCACTCATATATGTATATACATATATATATAAATTAGTAACATTTTTTAATAGTTTGTAGATTTTGTAGATTACTTACTTTATGTGAAGAGGGGACATGCTCATGAAGAAAACAGTGGTTCGATTTGGATCCACATTTTTGTCGACCCACTTAGACCAAGTCCTCAAGACTCTCCCATAAGCCACGGGCCTCGGAATGTCATCGTACTCTGTCGAACCTTCCTCGAATGATCCTCGTCTGTTTCAATGAGCCATTCAAAATATTAAATTTATAAACTTAATAAAGACATTACTTTTTTAGGACAGTGAATATTTTAATTTATAGTTAATTTCCAATATTCTTTAAGATTTAACCCGTTTACAAGAATTTCTTTCGTCTTTCAAAATTACATATCCGTGACTAATGCGATGCAAGTTTGTTAAAATTTCCTTTACTGCGACTAATGGTTGAAAAACTAATCAAAAAAAAAAAAAAAGACTAATGGTTGAAAATTTCGTAAGACAGAAGCAAAAGTCAAGATGATATTTGTAATACTGAAAGATAGTTTTTTCGTATGTTGAAGAAGTTTGTGGTAATTATCCCTTAAAATAAAGTTGAGTACTTACAGGACTTTCATGGCAAAAGTGTTCATCCACCAAATGTATGTGTTAAAAATAAGGTAGTCCACATTCTTCCAGTTATTGCCATGTTTTTTGATGGACTCGGGCATTATGATCCGGTTCAAAATGCTGTGCTTAGTCGGGTCATCCGAGTTCGACTCCACCAAAAATGGAGCCCAATAGAACTCCACTGTCGCATTGTAATCCTGCCACCACAGGTTAAATATATTGCACAAAATCAATAATATTGTTACAACTTAGGACCAATACAAAAATTAATTTTATGATGAATTTCAATTCCATCAGGACATCATTAGTGTCAAGGTATATATTATTGAATTTCTCATGAAACAAATCCATTAACAAACTCAAAAATTAATAGCCGAAAGTAGTAGCCAGTAATCCAAAAAAGTCAAGGTGCAAACATTATTTGTCGTGGCTTAGGCTGAGGTAAAACCATCCACAACGACTACATACCACAGTGAATTTTCCACTCGTTTCTATTGTATCTGACTTTGTGCGATAGTGTTACAATGAAAGCCTAATTACCAAAAGTAACCGTGATAAATGCTCAAAATTTTTATAATAAGTTTTTATTAAACTTGTAATGAATTTTTCAGTCAATAAAAAGATTATAATTTTCTTGTAGTGCTATGCGTATCAGGTACTTGTAATTTAAGCAACATATACACCCCTTTGCGGGATTAATTTTTTACAACAAAAAGTGGAGTAAACGTGGGACAAACTACAACCTAAATCGTGTGACATTGTCTTAATTGTTTCTTGTTTTACCGAAATTCTTTGTTGGTCCCATAAATGAGGTCTCGTACAAGTTAAAACAAAAGTAGTTAACCAAATTAAACCATTATAATTAATTAGTAATAATTATTAATTAAGAGAAAATAATTAAAACTAACCTCAATTCTGAAAATAGATAAAGAGCCAGTCTTTTTCAAGCTCTTCCTGCCTGGAGGAACTACAGATTGAACCAAACAAATCATGGATTCCCATTGATTCCGATTCAGAGAATCCCCAACAAACATTAGCCTCTTGTTCCTTAGTTTCTCAAGCAGTAATCTTGCTTTAAACCTGATAATTCATTAAAACATATCAAACAGAGTACACCAAATAATAATAATATTGCAATTATTGTGAAATGACATATAGGGTTAATTATCAAATGGCCTTAAAGTTAGGGCAATTTAGTATTTACCAAAAAAGCTCTCAATCTTTTAAAATTGCAAATACCCTTAAATGTTTACTTTCATCTCTATATATAGATTTCACCCGTAAAAGTTGTGATTACCGAAACTTTAACATATGTTCCTTTTTCATTAAGGAATTTTTGTAATTTTGAAAGACAAATTGAAGTTTTTGTAAATGGATCAACCTCAAGTTTTTAATTTTTTTTCTTTTTTTCAATAATTAACCCTAGCATTTACACTTCTATATTATATATTTAATACAAAACTCTTTGGTAAGTTTTCATATAGTATTCTTAAAATGCTTCTATTTTATTTTATATATATAAAATAATGACCATTTCATACTCATCAGGACTCACTGGAGCATAGTATATATGAATTGTCATACTTATGATAAATTTCTATAATATTTTTTTATCTATGATGAAAATTCTTATACAAAAGTCAGTTCACAAAATTAATCAGTGACAATAGTATCATCTCTCTTGTGATGAAAAAAAAAATTTATTGCAAAATGAATTTTATTAAATTTGTGATTTATTTTTCCATTTTTAAATTAAATATTCTCTTGAAGAGGCAATAGCAAGACTTACTTAGGCAAAGAACAGTCTCTAGGCTGCCACCTCCAATTCTGGTAAAAAGAATCCTTCCTTCCATTCCTCATACAAGTCACTTGTGCCGTCAAAAACTCACATTCATCCTCTTTATATAACGGGTGTGTAACGTTATCAAATACCCATTCCCCTGTAAAGAAATCACACTCTTCAGGCGGGATTTGAACTTCCTCTTCTTCATCATCTTCATCATCATCATCATCATCATGATTTTCCTCAGTTTTCTTCTGTTCTTCATCCTCATTTTCGTTAGATTTCAAACTTATAGTATCCCCTTCTTGTTTCCGATCATCATGATGGTCATCAGCACTGGCGGTGCCGCCGTCTACTTCCGTCTCCACGACGGTTCTGGCATTCATAACAACAGCAACGGTGGCAGCTTTATCCTCGTCGGCAATTTCGTTTTGGATTTTGGGACGTGAGAATGGGAATTCCGCAATGGATTTCACGTCCTCATTGTACATGAAACAGCCGAATATGAATACGGAAATGACCACCGCAAATATTGAGAGGTTGCCACCTTTGCGAGCAGCGGAGGCGGAGGCGGCAGCGGGTTTCATGGCGGCGGAGAAGAGTGATCCTGGAGTGATAAATTTCCGGCGAAGAGAGGGATGCATGAGAATGAGAACACCACTGGTGAGAGATGTGAGAACAGAGGAGAACAGGGGAATTTAAGGCTTGAGAAGGTAAGGATGATGATGAAAAAAACACAATTATTGCATGGGAAAAAGATTGAAATTATTTTTTATTTTTATTTTTAGGTTGTAAAAGGGAAAAATATTTAAAAAATAAAAAAAAATAATTGCTGTTGTTGGGGGGTAATTAGTTGAATATTGGAGAGAAGAATTTGGTGAAATGGGATTGTCTTGAAAGAAATGGTGGATGGAGGGGTGTCTTTCTCCAGCGGCTTCTAAGTTTCTAACTACTCTTTGTTTCCTCATTTCTTCTTCTACTAAGGGAAAGACAATGGGTATGTATGAGAGAGAGAGGTAAGTTGAGGTGAAGTGTCATCTTCATATGTTGTTAGTTTGAGGATATATATATTTTTTTTCAAATAAATATAAACTTTTAAATTATTATTTAAAAATTTTATTGTTTAGTTGTTGATGTTGTTGTGCTCTGATTAGGGGATTTAATTGAGAATTTCGTTTTTTTATTGTGAGGGAATAAGCCAGTTAGAATGGGGATTTTGAGATGTGAATTTGAATAGTTCATTAAGAGTGCCGAGTGTGTCATCAATAAAAACAGTCCAACAATTAAATCAGCCAAAAGTACTAAAGACAAAGAGTAATAAGTATCACGAGATTAGAAACCACTATAATAATTAATAATTGAGATTTAGAGAATAAATAAATAAATAAATGTCTGATATTACAAAATCTTATTGTGAGAAATATCTATAGGAGTAGGGTTGTGAGGGGTCCATCTAAGTAGCATGTTTCTCATAATTAATGGGTTAGTATCGTTGACACACCAAGAGATTATCAGTTCGATTTGTATTAGTATGTGAAGACATTTTTCTACTGCGTATAGTCTTAAAGAATTCTTTACTCTATCTATTGAAGATTTTTTTCATGTTACTTATTGTACTTGATCTGAATGTTACTGATATATTCATGCATCCATTTAATGGAATGGCTTCTCTAAAGAAATTATGATAATTTTTTGAAAAAGAAAATAATATTTTTAAGTTTGTAACATTTAGTTTTATTTTTATTCTTGGTGAGAAAAATGTTTCTAGAAATGAAACCAAAATATAGCCTAAATCTTGTCAAAACACATCTCATCTCAAGCCCATCATTAATGTCCCCACCGCGGTCTTCATTTGACCAAATTGAAATTCTTGATTGCTCTAGATGAACTCAAATCTTCATTATGAATAAATGGAATAAAGTGGTTAATTATATATTTAAAGACTAACCTAAACCTTGTGTTATGCACTATATTCCATTTTAAATATAAGTAATACATATATATAAACATATAAAAAAGATAAGATGAATTTTTATTTTTAATTATATGTTTTTTTCTTTTACGAGGAACCAGTAGTCGTTATCCGATTATATGTTTTGAGTAAACTATGAATCCATATAATAGCCCGCAAATCACATGGATCAGGTAAGTCGCACTAGGCACATCTTATTCAATGGGCTCATATTTTAAAAGAAGTTTGAACTCGGATGACCTAGGAAATTTTAATCCACCAACCAACTCGACTAACGCTTTTGACTAATTATATGCCAGTGCGATGTGGCATGGTACATGTATATATGTTATGTGATATATGTACGGTAGCCGGACCAATGAGAATTTTAGAATCATTTAATAATAATTTAGAATTAATATTAAGTGATCAAAATTATTCAATTGCCGTCAAGCGCCACCCTTGGAATGTAAATTGGTAATCATTCCCTTTATCACAAAACTACTAATTTCGTTTTGTAAATATATTACATATATGAGATTAAACATTTTAATTTTTAACTTATTTATTGTACTAATTATTATTCTTTACTAATGCTTGAACTTTGGATTCTTCATATTATTCAATTATTTATTTTAGAAAGATGTGCTATTACTTTTCATGGATAAATTGTAGCATATAATCACTAGCTTAAACAAATTTTCAATGGAAAAGGGATGGATTAGCTCCATTACGAGCACTACCATGAAAATGAAAACTCACTCATGTCAAATATGGCAACTTGGATATTAATTTTTTTTTTTTATTCTTTACAATTACATACAACTATTCCACTATTTACACTGCAACCACTATTTTAACTAATCCTACACTACCATGTTTTCATTAATATTTTTTAACAATCATCTTTTTTGCTTTCGCATTTCCATATTCCACTTATTTGAAAAAAATAAAATATATGTCAATAAAATTTATAGTGACTCATGCATCACAACTACAACGTATGGTGATGACTCATAACTCCTAAGCTACTACAACTCTATAGTTCGACAATTATATATGCATATATACTGTATACATAATTGCTAAATGTAAAGTCTCTTTGATGTTCTTTTCAATTAAAAAAAAAAAGAAGTCCCTTTGATGTGTTTTCATGTTACATCCTAAAATGTTCTTGTTCCCATGTATACGGTATTCATAAAGATGTCATTATTGCCTACTCATAATTGCAACCTATATAATTAACTATATTTATAAAACTCATAACCCACTATTACCATCAATTGCTACCATTTCATAGTCCCACAATTGTGTAAGCATATATAATAATTATATTTTAATCATTAAATGCAGGTGTATAGAGTGTACATAAGATGCTAAGTTTTCTTTTAAAAAAATTGGAGTCGCTAAACACAAAAATGAGTAGTATTACACGTGTGATCCTACACAAAAATATAATAAACTTAAACAAATAGATTATAAATTGAGGATCACAAAAATATCATAAACTTATACAAAAATAGATTATCAATTGGTCAGCCACCAAACTAAAAGATCAATGAAAAAAAAAATAATATAAATTAGGTGCCTGTCAAGATTTTCATAAACTGTCACTATCTAATCTTGATGTACTCTTACACTATTTTCACACGAACTTTCCCTATCTGCAACAACCCTATTTAAGTTGATGCATCATTAAGATTCATGAAAACAATGATTAAATGGTGATTAAGATATCTTAATTATGGGTAGCTTTATGTTTGAGAAAAGTAAAGACTAAGAAACACACCACTGTATATATCTATACATCTGTACGTTGAGTACATATATACCAACATTAATTCTGATCTTCCAATTTTCACCTATTTCTTTTATTTCAAGCTAAGGAAACTAACTGCACCAATGGCTGAAAAAGATTTGTTTTCATGAAGGGTTCCAGTGTGGGGTTTATGTGGATCTCTCTCTCTCTCTCTCTCTCTCTCTCCATATTTTTAGGTCTAATTGGCTAAAATTGGATTTGGTAATTTCCATGTGTAGTTCAATTTGGTGGGATTTGTTCGTAATATTTCAGATCGGATACAAGTTAAAAGAAAAAATACCCTCCAAAAAGTATGTAAATATCCAAAACAGGACTGGAGTCCATACCTTTTCTATTTAGATCGCGATTTGCGTTTTAGATCTCCCATTTCAATTTATGTTTCATCTCTTATTATATTGTATGGATTTTTGTCAAGTACACGACATCCACAATTCTATGTACTCATAAAAAAATATTTAATACATTTGACATGTATTTGTGATATGAAATGGGAGATGGTATGAATAGGGGATCCTAATGCTCAATTTGACTTGCAATGCATTACCAGAACTAGAGGTTATAGATTTGGCAATTTACGAAGTCTGTAATGACGTTTATGGACCTGTATAAGACAAACATGCATACTATAGAAAGAACAACAATCACAAATAAGAGATAAGTTTACCAAGTCTTACTCTCCATTTATAACATATCTTTTACATCAGTTCGGCTTAACCATCAAAGAGTTATAACTGAGAACCACATGAACAATGTTATTCTTTCAGGTAGAACCCCAAGTACCTTGCAGTTCCTGATCATGCTACATGTCCAAGAATTTTCAGTATGATCCAATACATATTATCACGACCTTGAGCCCTTAATTATCCAATGAGATTTGGAATTCAATTCATTAATCATATTATATATAAGTGAACTATAGTGTCCTATAAATGGTGTGTAATCCAGGGAAAGTGACCAGTCTGTGTGTTTATAGACAAGAATGTGGTACGTATAATGCAAGGATTAACTAATTCGAATATCATTTTTTAAAACTATAATTTTTATATATTATGCTTGTGCGCCATATTGCGAACCGGTTTCTAACAATTATAATCAGATTACAAATGTTATCAAAATATGTAATCAGATCATATGACAATAAATTTGTAAACATGTAATATGTAAAATTATCAGATAAAATAAAATTAAAATATGTGATCAGATTATATGCAATCAAATTGTAGAAATCTAATGTAACACCTCTATGTACGTAAATGGGAATTGGAACAATTTTTGGGATTTGATAGATAATTTGAATGGCGGAGCTTTCGAAGTCATTTTTATTAGTCTTTATGCTCATAGCTGTCTCACCAGGTGCCAAGTCTATCCCCATATGAAATCTTTATTTCCTCAGGCAGTCAAGATAATAATGATGGTTTGGTAATGAATGATTTATTTAATCTTTAAATTGAACTAATGAAAATATTGGATTGTCTATTTTGTAGGCTGATGTTGATTTAGTAATCCTTCGATTAAGACCTGGGTTGAATTGGTCTCAAGAGAGTGGTTAGATGATCTAGCTCTCTTGCAATAACTAGGACTTGCTTGTGAGTAATGTGTTAGTTATATCTTTTGCCCACAAATGTTAGCCACTTGAAGCATTGGGTTACCCTAGCACGACAGGCGTTCGTGTCAGTGGGACTCGGGTACTGGCTTGCTACAGCACCAAGAATTAAATTTTAGATGTGGATGGATTGTGTGCTCTGTACATCAAGTTTAGGGATAATAATGGGTTCGGATAAGTCAGGAGACCCATCTTGAATTTGGGGTGAGTTCTAAATTAATAAATTGGTAATGGAGGGTCATAATTTTAAGGACCCGACTAGGACTAGGGCAGGTTACGTGTTTCGTAGGACTTGCATGGACCTGCCCCATATATATTATCTTTTTTAAAGAATATATTATATACATTTTAAAAAATTGTCCCTTTTTAAAATTCTATAGTCGAACACCATATAGACTACTTAATGATGGTTGGATTTTTAATGATTCCCTGCCCAAAGTTATGTACCTGACAACTTGGTTCCGGAGTATCATTTTAAAATGCCCAATTTTCGTGGTTTTGATTTCAATTAAGTAATGCCATTATGATATTATGTATCTTATCATAAAAAGAAAATAATATAGATATATATATGTATGTATGTATATATATATATAAATAACTAGTTTGCCAAGTGAAATCCGTTGTGATTCCTAGTCAGATTGCAGATTGTTGGCTTGATGAACTAAGGTTGACAGAAGATATGTCGACATGGAAGAAATCCTAAAATCTAGTAATAAGCAAAAGTATCCTTTCCCATTTGTTTTCTTGTAATATATCAATTAATGGTAATACATTTATGCATAATCATGACGAATTTTTACAGTATTTAAACTAATTACTAACAATTATTTTCTTTGGCACAGAATTTTTGGCTTACGCTAATGTTATGCGATAAAGATCATGCACAAGTGTTGTTCCTCCAGGCAAAATTCTCGGGACGGGATTTCCTATTTCAAATGGTGTTTCATCTCCTATTCTATGTTTTTAAATACATGCCATATATATTGTATTTATTACTAAATATTTTAATAAGGAAATGTTTAATACACGTAGCATGTATTTAAAGGTATGTAATAGGAGATGAAACACCATTTCAAATAGGAGATCTCGTCCCAAAATTCTCACCAGTTCCCTGTGTGTTCATGTGTGTATAATTGTTAATCCTCAAGGGATCTGAATAAAAACGATAAGTCGATAATGTTTTCATTTTCTACCCATGAAGTCCTTGTCTTTTAATGCGTATATATTTATTTGGGTTAATTGCATTTTATCCCCCTGTAATTTTCGTAAATAGCAATTTACCCCCTGTAAAAAAAAATAGGCAAAGCGCTCCCTTGTGATTTAAAAAAAGAGGCAATAAACCCCCTTCCGTACAGCATACAGAGGGGGTATATTGCTTTTTTTTTAAAGCTTAAGGGGGCGTTTTGCCAATTTTTTTTTTACAGGGGGGTAAATTGCTATTCACGAAAATCATAGGGGGTAAAATGCAATTAACCCATATTTATTTTCTTCTGTTCGGTAAGCTCGTTTAGAACATGTTGCATGCTGTGACATCATGTAAAATGATTTTAAAACTTACAAGATGTCCTGGCCACAATTTTGGGCATAATACAGTGTCGGAGTATTACGTTCTTCCAAAGAAAAGAGTTGAAGTTGGAAAGATATATTCAAGGAATTCGCGCTCGAATAGACTGTATTATGAACCTCCATAAGGAAATTTACAAAATTTACCTCTACTTAAAGCAATGAAGAACCTACGAGTACAATTTTAATTTGAATCATCACTTTCAAACTCATCCGCTCAGAGTTTGAAGTTTCTTCTTGCTATGATTAAACCAAATCTCAACAGGATATTCAGATAATTATCCCATATATATAAGGATTAGTACCTCATATTCATGAATCACGAACCCCAGAATGCACAGCAAGTAAATAAAGTCCCCAAATGCGATTAGCTATAACACCTAAAGTAGTTTTGTCATTTTCACACAAAATTGTGAGTCAGAAGAGAAGAGGGGATGCAACGTAACATCCTAAAGAATACCATAAGCTGGCACCACAGAACCTTCAGCACTTCGATTATTGAAACAACCCGATCTATATGGTTTCCTAGTACACAATGTTTTCATTCCTTTTTCTTGCCCTTTCAATAGGAGTACAAGATACCCTTATCCAGTGAGCCAAAAACTATCATGGAAATTGAGCTAACTTTGGATTGGAACTAGTATTACGGTTTACCTAGTCCTCTACTTTACAGAACTCCATATTTTGGGATTATTACCTGCCCTAAGATCACCTACATGTCTGCTTCCAACATAAAATTTTACTTTGACCTGTGAAATATATCTCACTTCAAGGAACTTTCATGCATCAACTTATCGACGCAAGACACTACGTAAGAACGGAAAGCAACCAGATTCGACTCCAATAATTGATATGTGAAAAATATATTGAATTGAACACCCTTTTTCAATAAAAAAAAACACACAAAATAACCTAGAGATTTAGTATTTTCCAAGTCCACAAATTTCAGAAATGGACTAAATTAGTGATCAGTCATCAGCAACAGACAATGAATAAAACTAAGAGTACCAGATACCCTTATGAACTGAAGGGACAGTTATGGCTTTAGCAGCTTTTCCAAATAGACATTTCGAGTTCAGCACCATTGTTCAACTCACTAAGAAGGAATCTTATTTCATTTTAAAACATCTAAAACCACCACTTTGGTGGACTGGAATGGATTTAACAAATCATCAATAATTTATCAGACATAGAATTGAGTCGTAATTTTGTCTTGAAGTGAGCAAAACAGGGAAGAGAGTGTTTTCAATTAATACATTTTTTT
>JACFYI010003656.1:1519165-1537485 GCA_014898755.1 Handroanthus guayacan
ACTCGCCGGCAGCCGGTGAGACTCACTCTTTTGACGATGGTTATCACGGTCCTGACTCGTTTTCCAACTTTGATTCGACTGCGGCCGACTCTCCTCCGCCGATCTATGCCTCCGGCCGAGAATTGCACTCCGATGCGGAGGTTTTTGCGTCGGAAACAAATTCCAACGGTCCGATTCTGCCGCCGCCTGCGGAAATGGAACCTGAGGAGGGTGCTGCGCTTAGGGAATGGAGAAGGTTAAGTCTTTATGGCTTTTTGTAATTTATGACGAATCATTTAGTTGATGCGTGATTTGGTAGTTTTTCATCGCCTTTGTTTTATTGTTTTGTTATGTAAAGAGTGATTTTTAGGTTGACTTAGAAGCTTTTTTTATTGGTTTGATGCAATTGGATATGGACTAAGTACTTAGATTATTGGGCGCCTAGTTAGGTTTCTAAATTAGTTAACATTAGGTTTGTTGAAGCTGAGTAGCAGTTTGCTGTTGCTGGACGAGTGTGTCCGCGAAAAAGTTTACTATTGGGGAATTAAATAAACTGGACGAAAAGGATTTTGATTCTTACGGTATATACCGTATATTTTTCAGTTTCTAGTTCAAAATGGCCTATTGGTTCTTTGGCGAAGAAGATACTCCTTTGCATTTGCTGAAACCAAACAAGAGGAATTACAAAAGGGGTTAATTACATTTACCTCTGCTCCGAGATATGATATTTACTCACTCTCTTGTGGTTTTAAAATCACCAAAAGCACCCCTACATGTTTACTAAATTACATGTACCTCCCATTGCATTAGGATTTTGGATGGAATTCAATTACATCATCCAAAACGTCAATTAAACTTCCTATATAACTTTGTTTTTAGTGTTTGAACTTCTATAGAGTAAACCATTCTTAATGAGAGCTACTATTTGTGCTTGTAGTGAGGCAATTATTGCAATTATTACCAAGGGTAGTTTAGCTCAAACACTAGGGATGAGGGTATATTAGAAAGCTTAATTAATCATTTGGATGGCATTATTAAATTCCACCCAAAACTCTTAAAGCAATTGGAGTTTATGTAATTTAGTAAACCTGTTGGGGAGTTATTGATATTCTGAAACCACAAGGGGGTGAGGTTGTAGATACCATATTTGAGATGGGTGGTAGATGTAATTAACCCTTACAAGAATTGTGTTCTTAGCCATTAGGTTTCGTAGAAGAAATTGAAAAATCTCGACCTTGAATCTTCATTCATGTAAAAGAGCTATCATGGACTTTTGAGGCAATTTCAGATGATAACTTCTGATTATGGGAACATGGTGAGATGAGCCTATTCAATATGGATTGGTCTCAATGGATTTTGGCACCTCCAATCTTCTATTTATTTAGTGGATGTAAAGGGAGAGGTGTAGATAAGTTAAATGTGTGAATCAATTCTTCAAGACCCATATACAATGCTTTTCAGCATTTTGCCTTAAAAATAAAATTAAGTACAATCACTCAGGCCTTGGCAAAAAAATTGGCTCATCTTGGAAACAAAAGGCTCATCCTATTCAAGTAAACATAAGGCCATCATTTCAAGTCTGGGTTGACGGATAACTCTTTTCTTTACCACTCTGCAATTTAAAGTAAAATGTTTTCCAGAAAATTCTTTTTTGAAATCTTAAATGGATCTGAATAGTTGGCTGTATGATCCGATAAGAGGCAATAATTTAGTGTCTGAATAGATTACCCATAACCCAGTTATAATGAGTGGGTTTGGGTGGAGTTGTGAAGGTTAGGAGTTTTTCTTGCACTAGATTTTGAGTTCAATGTATTCGAAGTTTTAAGATGATTTAGCTATGTTTCACAGGCAGTCTGGCATAGTGTCTTTTCTTATCTTTCTTTCTTTCTTTTCTTTTTTTTTTTTTTTCTTTTTTTGTTTTGTTTTATTAGAATTCACTTTAGCTCAGGCCTCAGTGGATGGCTGTACTTTACTTACAAATATGTTGCTGCGGAAAATATCACTATAATTGTAAAGAGTATGTTTTGTCGGCATCCATGTGCTTCCCAATTGATATTTATGTTGTAAACAGACAAAATGCAATTCGCATAGAGGAGAAGGAGAAGAGAGAGAAGGAATTGCTGAGTCAAATTATTGTTGAAGCTGAAGAGTACAAAGCTGAATTTCACAGGAAGAGGCAAATTGCTTGCGAAACCAACAAAGCTACCAACAGGGAGAAGGAGAAGGTGAGAATAGTTGAAATTTTCTACTTACCAGATAATCTTATCTATTTCCTGGTTTTCTTTCCAAATGTGATGCACTAGCAATCATGCAAATAGATTTAAGCATAACGATCTGAAAATTTTGTCACCTCTGTATGTATTTAGCTTGCTATGTCTAATTCTTTCAGTATGCTAAATAATGTAATAGTGAATTTTAACCTTCGTTTTCCCAGTTTCATTCCTGGAATGCGCTTTGTGTATCTTCTAATGGTGAATTGCATTTAAGGAACCATCTTGTTTGCTATTGTTGTAGTGTATTACTTCAATTCATTTTTGTAAAAGGTATTATTATGATGTGATTCTCATATTGGACTTTTGAGATCAAGGTGGCTGCGGGCCGAGTTCACTTCTTATTTATTTTCACGACACGTAGCTTGATACTTCCTAAGGCGTCAATCAATAATTCAAGGTCATAATTCGAGTTGTACGAACTTGTAGTTGAAAGTTAAAAACCATCTTTTACATTTTTTTATCAGCACAGTTTGGCACCTTTGGTGGGACAAAGGTAAAGGGTCCATGCATGATTGGTTTTCTTATCTGCAGAATATTTTCCTTAAAATTGCATTCCACATTGCTACATTTTCTTCAATCAGTTCAGTCGTTAGTTCAATAGTTGAAGTTATAAGCAAACACTTTGAATCAAAACTTGGATATATCTTGTTTTATCAGATATTTGTCGCTAGCCAAGAGAAATTCCATGTGGAAGCCGACAAGGATTACTGGAAATCAATAGCAGAGCTAATCCCCAAAGAAGTCCCTACAATAGAGAAGAGGAAGGGTAAGAAGGAGCAGGAGAAGAAGCCTTCGATAGTCGTGGTTCAAGGCCCTAAACCTGGTAAACCCACAGATTTAGCCAGGATGCGACAGATACTCCTAAAGCTCAAGCATAACACCCCTCCCCATCTGAAATTTTCTCCTGCCCCACCAGAAGATGCTGCTAAACCCGATGCTTCTGCTGCCCCGAAAGCTCCAGCTGTAGCTGTTGCGTAATTGGAGTTGCTTTTGTATGTCTATTAGATGTATAAACATGGTGTATTTCGATTCCAAAGGAAGATTAAGCAATTCAATGCATTATATGGATGATGCTGAACATCTGAATTTTGTTTGATATGCTGCGTTGCGTCAGTAGTATTTACAGTGTAACTGGAGAGCCAACCATGTTT
Source organism: Handroanthus guayacan (assembly GCA_014898755.1). Taxonomy (NCBI): domain Eukaryota; kingdom Viridiplantae; phylum Streptophyta; class Magnoliopsida; order Lamiales; family Bignoniaceae; genus Handroanthus; species Handroanthus guayacan. The sequence continues at coordinate 1,522,569 of JACFYI010003656.1, forward strand.
TGCATTCGCACCAATTTAGGTAGGATAATTACCTCAATACCTTGTAATATTTGGTCTAAACAAGAAAATGCGCTCTATGATTTACAAAAATATAAAACACATGTTGGTTCAACTAACAGAAAGTTTAAAGGAGCTTTTCTAAAATTACAATTAAACTCTTAGAGAATTTAACATGTTGATTAAAATATTACAAGTAGATCTTTTGTACAAGAAATTTACTCATAATGTTACTGTAAGGTTTGTTATTTAAGAATGGGATTGTCATTGTATTTTAAACTACAAATAGGTTTCCTGTTCAGTGGATTTTCTCGTAATGTTACATAAGTTTTTGCTTCTCTCAATTTAGCATAGGATCATCGTTGTATTTTAAACTGCAATGGATATTTCTATTGTTAGGCCAAACAGTAAGGGGTATTGAGAGATATTAGGCAAAACTTTAAAGGGTGTTCAGATGATTATCCCATTTATTTGCAGATATATAAAGATTGTATCTTTTAGTGCGTTATTTTTCGTCACCTGCTACGGGCTGCAAATACACAAGACGGAAGGTAGCTATTTTACGGCAACACTCTCAAAGGTCATTCTCGAAACAGCAGGAGTCAAACAAAACATTGTGGGAAAATGGTCCAAAGATATGAGAAAAAGGGACTTGTCGTCTCGTCCGGCAAAGAAATATCTTGACCGCAAAATGACGTTGAACGGAAAACCACAATGGGAAATATGGAGATAACGTGGTCCAATTTCTGGGGATGTTTGACCGACAGATATTATGCATCTGAAATGTATATGCAACTGCACAACCACCCCATAATGTAGCTTTTGACTGCCACTAATTATTGCTGCATGCCCTCCAACTATCAGAAAATGTGACCTAAACCTCAAATAAAAATTTCCAAATCCACCACTTTCTTACGTTCTAGTGTAATGTTCTCTTTGTTTTGCCGTCCAAAAAGTACATAAAAAGTTCACTTTGGCCTTACTTCCTTCTTTATTCTTTCGTTGTTGATATTAGGAATGCGAGTTCGAAAATGAAAGAAAGAAAGAAAAGCAAGATTGACACTACATTATTTATCTATATTATTTCACGATAAATATCTTTTACTAAATAAAACGAGATATTAATAATATAATGAAGAGTAGGTGCGTGAGTATGATAACCATTGATAATTTAGTTTACATGAACTTCTCAACAAACCAACTAAAAAAGATACTTCTGCATCTGAAGCACCCTTAGTACCAATATACCTTTGCGTATTATGTATTTATTTGTATTCATACGTTTTTTAGGCATGACCCTTGCATTGCACAGCAGGATTCTAAAAATACATTCTTCAAGACAGAGGCATAGAATATTTCCTCCCACTGCAATGTGGTTTCGCTAAATTGTGGAGACCTATATGACAGTTTCACCCACGGCAAAGAGCAAGAAAATCAAATTTTCGTTCAATGCATTTGGGAGAATTATGGAAGAATGAACCCACTCGATTTTCGCATCTAAAATGACTCATTACTATTAGACAAGGAACAATAGCTCAACGAACAGACAACTAGATTTCTAATTTAGGAATTAGGTCAAGTTCGACTTTCGAATTAGCGTTAACAAATTAGAAGTGTTCAACATCGAATTCCCAAATAAGTGGTGGTACATTCCATTGCCAAACAAACACAGTGCAGCAAATAATCAGTTGCTACTGATAATACAAGGTATCGAATGACATACTAACCATGCATAGTAATTTACATTAATATATAAGACGAGATCTTCAGCCATATCCCAGTTACCGCTCATGCTTCCAGAAGTAGATGGCTAGAACAGAATATAAGTATTAGGTATTGTTAACAAACCATCACCTGCCATGTAAGCTGGAAGGAGATCGAATACCTTTATCGCTGCTAACATCATCGTCCACTTCAGGTCCATCCATGCAAAGGGCATTGTTATTGACACTCAGTTCAGAACTGGCATTGCTACTTGTTGCAAGCGGAGAATCGGAGACACTGACCGTCCTTCTGGTTGGTCCAGATCTCACACTGTACATGGACGATGCAGGGATGTTGGTCATCAGAGGCCTTAGATTGCCCGGAATAGTCCGCCGTATATCCTGCATGAGGAAAGACTAATAGATTAGTACTCCGAATAGAAAGTCTTATTAAGCAGCAAGCTTTATACATTTAGTCACATGTTTTTTAGATAGGATGCAAAACTCTCAACACAACCTTGTTTACAACATATCAAGAAGAGTAATTTGAACTCTGCCATATTGCTAACAAGTAGTATGCCCGGATCTCACAATCACAAGTAATTTTATTATTAAATGAATATTTGATAACAGAAGTGAGATTAGTAACATACCATATGTCTTATGGCCATATCTAAAGATTTCTTTGAGAGTGTTCTTCCAAAGCCAGAGCTGTCCGGAGATGAGGACTTTCCAGATAAGTTGCTGTGGGGTGAATGTTTACCATCTTGGTTGGGTGGGGCTAGTTTCCTCATATTTATTACCCTTTCAACCATTTTAGTTCCAATAAGAACAGGGCTCACGTTGTCATTTGCCTTAGCATGCAACCGACTTACAGCAGGCACAGGCACAGAGCTTCCACTGCTATGAATCATGCCATTAGGAGGTCGCCCTCTTGCTGGAGAACACGATTGTCGTCTGATCCTTCCATTGGAGACAGGTTCAACAGAGGACGAACGAGAACTAGGTGCTCCAGGTCTACCTCTAGTAGCTGAAGGTGGCCTGTCAGACAGAGATGTCCTCAGATTTGGTGGAGCATCAAGGGAGAACCCAGGCATCTCTGAAGGCTTCCAAGGTCTAGGTCTCACAGTTGGAGAATTTGACCGTGTTGGTGCAGGATTTTTCGCTGCAGTCGAAGCTGGCTTGGCAACCGAAGAGGAAGTTGGAGATTTAATACTAAGAGCATGTGTGCTTGTTGAACTGGACACCATCGTTGGCCTGCGAGTTGGAGTAGAGGCCCGAGATGTAGACTTTGATGCAGGTAATGAAGCTCTGCTTATTGGTGTTGAGGATCTTACTGTGGACCTTGCCGTAGGGGTAGAAGATCTGGCAGGAGCCGTGGGCTTTGTTGAAGACAATGTGGGACGAGACGTAGGTGTTGCAGATCGTGAAGGTTTTGATGTAGTGGTGGATGTTACCCTAGATGAAGTGTTTGAAGTAGTTTTAGCTGCAGTACCCAATGTAGGCTTATTAGATGTCATGGTCAAGGTGGATCTAGATGTTGAGCTCACAGTTGAACGTCCAGTTGGTGTTGCAGGTCTTGATCCAGGACCTCCAGAAGAAGATGGTCTGCGAAGTCCTCCCGTTGAAGTATTCAACCCAGGAGATGAAGTTGCCTGTCTAGATGATACATTACTCCTTGTAGCAGCCTCAGTCTGAGGATTGGCAAGCTTCAACCACAGACAATTTGCAGAAAAATTAGTTAATTTACAGGAAGTTCTCAATACGCTCTAACTACATTTAAATTAGACCAGGCTCTGAAGAGTTTGATAGAATTAGAAGTTTAGCAGTATGCTATTACTATCTCTATCCAAGTGCAAAGAAAAATGCTAATCAAAACATATAATGCAAGATTCATCTGAATCAGTTTTCTAGCCCAACAACTACAAACGTTCAGAAATTAGAGGAATTTCTCAGTCCCCGCATAAAAGTCATAGCACGCCCACTAAATAGGATAATGGACAAGTAAGTTAATAAGATTAATGGGAGTCGTCATAAGGTAAATTTAGATCTCAATAAAACTTTCCCACAAAAAAAATGTGCCTTAGCCTTTACCAACACTAGAATTCCAAATTCAGATGATGATGCTCTGTGATAAAATTCCTTGTTTCTTCAACTAAATCCGGCCACAGGTAGGCCATGTCACAACCATGCACGTAGATCATGCTTCATGAAGGATGGCAATGGGAACTTGTCACACTGATTATTAAGCACTTACAGGATATACACCCTAAAATTTGGAAGGTTCATTGAATTTAATTATGCCCTAAGCAAATTATCAGATTTCTGTTCAGCCTGGGATTGATTCAGAGGTCAGCCATTGGTTCAGCAGCTGAATGCTACTCTATCCATTCTGATTAACTGCAACTACAGAATATAATACCAAATATCTCTTCCACTTACTCTGGACTTCAGAGCTGTAGGGCGAGCTTTTGGAGTTCCCAGCTGGCTCATAACAGTTTTTTGTGATTCCACTTCCAGTGAAGGAAAAAGAGGAGTCCCAGGAGGCGTTAAAAGCCTGAAAACATACAGAAAATACATATGAATACAAAACAGAATGCAGATGGAATGCCTTGCAATGAAATGAGAGAACCATAACTTCATTAAATAATCCTAATGAATTTCATTCCCAAATGAACAGATAAAAGCACAGATACTTTTGAGGTAACCTAACTTTAACTTTTGATTTGAACATAAAAGTGATTATTTTCAATATGCAAAATCATCTGCAATTGCAAAGATGTTCTCGTTATCAGATAATGTTGTAAATGACAACAGCACAGATCATATTGTTATCAACTTCCCACGTCCCCAAAATACTAAAAGCATTTTGTGTCCATAACACAGGTGGCTACAGGGAAGGACAAGTTCCCTTTTGTACAACATCTTGACATTGCAAACACTCAGATTATGTTAACAACCAAAGAACAGACTCTTCAATTGTTTGAGAATATACCGCAATGACATTGGGAATGTGAAGCAAAGGGAAATATGACTCTTACATGCCACACATGCTATGACATCCAGAAAACTAGGGAACATAAATGACATCCATTGAGGATGCATAGAAATTGGTCTTTCACATCCAGGTAACGGGAGTCTGTAGGAAAAAGAGAAAGGAGAGCATGTTTGAGCTTAAGCATGATGGAAGACTTTTACTTAATTCTTCGACATCTGTTTCATTAGGAACTAAAAATATTCACGTTCTTCATAGGTCACAACATGCCAAAAGCAGAAACATTCACAACAAATCAAAAGCAGCTCAAGAATATGTACAATAAAGCCCCTGAAGTAAGCTACAATTACCAGTCATAATCATTTTTATCATTCTCTGAATTGAGAAAATCGTCAGCACCAGTCTTCCGGACAGGAGCTGGTGTACCTGAGGTTATACTAAATATTGGAGAACTACCAGTCCTTGGTCCTGCAGACAGGGACACAAGTTGAAAACAAAGAAATATTTTTCCTCAAATTAGAACACTATAATCACCAAAATAAAAAAAAATAATAGCAATAATAAACCAAGCATCTAATCAACACAAAAATATACAGAATACAATTTTCCAAACAGAATACCAAGTCAACCAGTGACAAATATTGAATAACAAAATCTCCAAGTGGATTTGCCAGAAAATTAATTAACAAACTAATCAAAACCACCAAACCTTCACCAAGTCACACCAAAGCAACCGCAGACAACCAACAAGAATTTTCATTAAAATATCAAAAAAAAAAATTCATACCAAGTGGAGCATCAAACTCATCGGAGTTCTGAAGAAGAAGAAGATTGTTCCGTTCCTTCTCGCGCTTCCGCATTTCCCGAAACAATGCCAAATCCTCGTCTTTGCTATCCTTCATTCTCAGACTCCCCATTTGCCCCCTCTCCGGTGCCCTAAAACTACGATTCATCCCAAAACACAAATCAACAAACAAACTCACAAAACCTTAACAATAACCCTAATTTACCATCCACATTCCAATATACCCGAACTCGAAAACCCTAACTTCTCCCAAACCGTACCAACCGCTTCAACTTCAGGAACGAAACGACGACCTCACATCCACAGATCGAGAATCCAACCGCGCCAGCTGGAGTAAATTACAACCGGAGGCAGCTGAAAATCCGTCCGCATTCAAAATCTTCACACAAATAGCCAAAAATCTCCGGACTCCTCCACCAAACAACTCCAGCTAAAACCTAGAGACAGACAAAAACACGGACATAATGCTTCCACAAAAATATACGCGTACGTATTTAAAATGCATACAAAAGATTAGGTGAATGGTGCTGAAATGTGAGGCTTACATCACGGATCTCTCAACATACGAACCCATGAACACAAAAGTTGGAGCCTCCATGACCGGAAACAGATCTCAGATCACCGGAATATTCGAAAAATATCCCTCCGACAGTGGAAAATAATTTCTCAAGTATTTGTCTTTCTTTGTCCTCTCCAAAATGCTACAACCAAACGGTGGGCTAGTGAGAGACAATGAGAGAGGAGAGAGATATTGAAGGAGATCGAGAAGTGAGTGGCAAATGTTGCAATTTCGGGGAAAAGGGGGGACTGAATGAGAAATATAGATTATTTTGTTCTCTGGGTAATGAAATTTCCTTCAGCTGAGGAGAAAGGGCAATTCAGGTTCAACCACCAAAAAAGGAGGTGGAAGGGCATTTTTTTCAATAGGAAAAAATATAATTTAATAATATCATGTATAAAAATAAATACTTAGGAAATGTTTTGATTAAATTTTATAAGTTATATTGGATTATGTCATGTGAAAATGTTTTTGACATAATTTTTTTCTGATTCGTGAATACTGGTGTTGGATCAAATTTTCGGTAAATATTATTTTATAGTGGTGTAGTGATTTTAAACATAAAAATAAATATACATAATTTTGATTGATGGAATGATTTGAAATAATGTTAGTTTTAGGATAATATATTTGGTAGGGAAAGTTGAATTTTAGTGGAAATGTTTAATTTTGTTTAGTGATAATAAAAATTATATCTTGGGAAATTGAAAACAAACATGGCCTTAATATCTTAATTAGTGGATAGGCTAAATTTGGTGGTCCATCATAAGGAAAAAGAGATACGTGGGACAATCTAGGTTAAAAAGGTGTAGCCCGCCTTATGGGATAAGCCATTTTGAGTGTATCTTATTTCACTTATTTAGGATATATTATGATTTTACATGATATAAAATATTTTTGAATACATAAGTATTACATCATATATTTAAAATAATTTAAGGAATTATTAATGATAAAATCTTATAATATAAGTGAAAGTAAAATAAGTTATTACCGCATTATGTTCCTTTTCTTAAAAAAAAAAAAAAAATAAAGAGTTCATAAACTACTGATATACTTTTGTGGTGTTTATAATTTTTTCCGTTAAAAGATTTACAAAAACATTGAACTTATTTAGTAAGTTGTAAAATGCTTTTAGAAAGTACTTTCAAAATGTTTGTAGACTCGTCAAAATAATTTATATATAAGGATAATTACAAATTATTTATAAAAAATTAGGCATATTTCTACCCATGTCACGTCTGCATCCACAATTTAGCTTGCCTAATATAGGGATGCAGTCCACTTCAAATTGGTGATAGGTCAAGCTCATAATGAGTTCACAAATATGGCTCTCCAAATATGAAGTATATTTGAATGTTGGATCACAATTTGCTTTGATTCATCATATTGATGCCAATTTCAGGTTGCTTTAATCACAATTTTCATTTCATGAATTATTGTGTTTGTTTCAATGCAATTTTGGTCCACAAGGAGAGAAATTGAAGAGATCCCATTGGACAAGTGATGGGAAATAGAATTAAATACGAAACAACGTTCAGCACACTAGCAAATGATGATAAATGAACTTTGATTTGAATGTTGGGAAGTGTTTCAATGAAAATCCTATAATGCTTCAATTTGTCAGGAGAATTGAGATAAGTTAAGTTTCAATAATAAGTGTAGACAAAAGAAAATAAATAATTGTATTATTTAAAGGATTCTTATTGGGGTTACCATATTCGAATTAACTTAAATATCCATATTTTAAATTTGTCGACCTAAGCTCACCCATAAAAGTGATAAGTTTCCTAATAATCCTTCATGGATCACACAATGTATAATTCTTTTGTTCCTTCCAATCATCTTTCATGTTTGGTCCTATCTACTGTATTTTCCTATGGTAGCCGTACTTCAAATGTTTAGATAATAGTCTATAATTCGTGACGCCACTATTTTGGTCGAACTACCCAAGTTGAGTTATCTTTTATATTAGGGTCAAACTTCAGGACGGACAAATAAAACCAACATTATCTCTCTATGCATGACCTATATTCTCATCATCATGACCTATATTCTCATCATCCCATCTAATCCTATGTGCTCCTACTTGGGCCTTCATTAGTTTGTTATGATGATCCAAATTTGATGATCCAACTCATATTTGGTCATAATGTTCTCAACCCTATTTCTAATATAGCTCGCGTACACTAGAATCTATTGCAAAAAGTATATAAATATTTGTAACTAAATATACCATATTTAGTGAAAAACGTGTTTCAAACACAACATTTAAAACATTTAAAAATCCGTCAAATATTATTTCATATCTCTATCTCATTATCATAATTTGAAAACACAAAATTGGAGAATTTTCGCCCTAGAACATTGTCAAATTTTAAAATGTTTTTTTTTATTTCTACTTTTATTTTTAATTTTGTGTTTCCATAAAATAACCACACACGCCCATACATTTTTTCACAAAAAAAGAACTTGTTTCCTAGTTCTTTTTCAAAAGAGAGACGTGACACATTTATGGCTATCACTTATCATCAATGCCAATTCACTCACGCATTCTTACATAACATAATCACGAATACGTGCATACTTTCATAAAAAGACAAATGTCTGTAACTTTTGAAAAAATGTCATATTAAAAGATATAATCAAATTACACTGTTCATCTCAATCCATGCCCAAATAGGGGTGTAATCGAGCCAAGCTCGAGCAAAACTTGCCAAAAGTTTCAGATTTGAGCTTGACCCATTCCGAAATAGGTGAACTCGAGCTCATTGAGTCTAAAATTTTGAACTCAAATTTGAGTTCGTTTAAAATCTCAAGCTCGGTCATCGAGCCCCAGTCGAGCTCGAGCTCCCAGATAAATTTTAGTTATATATATATATATGTGTGTGTGTATTTTTTTCTCTCAATTTTTCTTTTTTTCTTTTTTCCCCATTTTTCTGAAATGACATCCCATCTAATGACAGCTTAATCTTCTTGTTATCAAATGATATCGACTGCGAGTGAATTGATTTTGTCACTTTATAATGAGTATTAATCATCAGTAATAAATTAACTATCACAAATTAGCGTTTAATAATTACTAATAATTTATAGTCATTTAATTAATTATTTGTAAAAGTAGGTAAATATCAGTATAACCCAAATTCAAGATCTTAAAATCTTCAAAATCTACCCTGCCACTTTAGCAACATATAATTATCTATATCCCCGAAAAAAAAAACTTTTACTTTGTGTATAATTATTAATAATTGGCATATCTAATGTAATGATATTTATAATCACTGTACATAGGAAAATAGTGCAATCAGCCAATCATTTATGCTTCTCCATGAAATAAAGAGAAAGTTGCAATGAAATTATTTAATTTTAATAAGTTGCAAGCATTGAATGACATATAATAATTTCATTATTCTATGACATTAATGTGTGCGTCTTTAATAAATCTTAAGTAATTAAGTGAATATGGCAAATTTCTTCCGTGAAACTTTCAAGAACCATTAATAGTTGCGACCTTTTTAAAAAAAAAAAAAATAGTGGATAATTATTAATAATTGGTATATCTAATGTAATGATATTTATGATCACTGTACTTAGGAACATAGAGCAATCATTTATGCTTCTCCGTGGAACAAAAAGAAAGTTGCAATGAAATTATTTAATTTTAATGAGTTATGAGCATTGAATTACAAATAGTAATTTCATTATTTTCTGACATTATTATACGCATATTTGATCATTCTTAAATACGCTTAAATAGAAAGTAAGTGAATATGGCAAATTTCTTCCATGAAATTTTCAAGAACCATTAATAGTTATGACCCTTTATTTTTTTTCTTTAGAGAAACGGCTACATTTAGTTATTATATCATCAATACGTTAATATAAATACTTTAATGCATTCAAAAATCGAATACATTGATAAGTATAAGTAACAAGCTACTATACATAGAATCAAAACTATTATACGGCAGAAGAAAATCCCATACGCACTCGGTGAGTATCGAATTCATAATCTCATAATTTTGTCCATAATAATTGTTTGAGCTAAATTGAAAATCGAACCCTTTAACCCTATTCTTCATGTGGATAACTTCATAAAAGTTGTTCTTTTTCAATAACCCAAATATGTATATTTAAATATGAAAAATAAAAAATAGTTTTGACGTACTAATTTAAAATTATTAAAAAATAGTTTTCTTCTGAAAGAACAAAAACATTTCCCCGAATTTAAACCAAACACTGATTGGTTTTTGAAAAATTCAAATGTGGCTTTGAAGTCGTTGCTGCTGTGCCCCCAGAGTGTTGGGTATTTTGCAAATTTGGCCCTAGAGTTTTGGCTATTTGCAAATCATGCTGTAGTTGAAGTGGGTTAGGCGTTCCGTTGTGGCCCCTTTTCTTGAGAAACGGAGTTTTGCTCTGATTCTAAAAACGGTAAATATTCTTTGCCGTCAAAATTAAATGTTTACTTGGTATTATTAATAGTAAATAAATTAATTTATTTACTCCTTCATTATAACTAGTGATTATAATGCAACTTGACTTATGTGTTTAAATTTTAATATGTATAATAATGTTTAAATATTTAATATGCATATGATATATACTGAATCTGTCATTAGACATGAAATCTCTATTAATTAGTTGCATCTAGATTTGTCTCATTGACATTTATGGATAAGGATTTTGTATTAAAAGATAATTCAAACAATGAAAGGGGTGGACAATTAATAAATTATCTCAAACTGCTTGTATTGAATAAGACTTGTTATAATCAAATATAAAATTAATAAAATTTATTTATTATTAAATAATAGTATATATTTCTTGCTAACAATATCTATCTGTTTAAATTTATGGTATAGTATAACACAATCAAAAAATAATATTGGTGAAAATTAAGTCAGAAAGTGAAGAAATAGTAAAATTAGGGGAAATGAAAAGAGAAAAATAAAATACTAGAAATGAAAAATTGTAAGGAAAAATTACTTTGTCATTATTATTTAAAAATAGGACTAAGTCAATGACTCATTAAACAAAAACATATATACCAAATTATGTAAGAGGTTGATCCTTTGTAAATAGTAAAATATATGTCAAAAATAATTTATTTATTTAACAAATATTTATATATATATATATAATTAAATAATTGAAAGAAAAAACTATAAAAAAATCATATAATATCGCTTAGAGGAATGGATGGTGCAATTAACAAATCTCCATCCCAAATCGATTCGAGAGGAATCCTTGGACTGTCTTACAATGAGAAATTTCGCTCGCTCAATGATTAGTTTTTTAATAGCGAATTTGGCCCCTAACAAATTGGTATCAGAACGACACTCTACTGGTGCCCAAAGGTGGGACCCGTGCGTGTCTATGTCGAGATATGGCAATTCAGCATGGGGCCCACATTGCATGAGGGCGTGTGGGGACTAGGTGGGAGAGAATGTAACAGATTTCTGTCTCATATTAATTAAGAGTGGACCTTAGAATTATATGTCGTTTTTATGTTAATATTTTTGGAAATTATTATTATAATTGTATAAATGTATTGTTATCCTCACATCATATGTGTGTGTGTGTATATGCGTTGATCTTCAAGTCACTCCAATTAGAGTTGGTAAAGCATATATTTAATCAAATGTATTAATGACAAATACATATTATATCACGTCTTTCCCTAATTGCATATAATATAAATTATTGTCTCAATTAATGACCCATTGCGGTTGCTTAATCTAATTAAATTGGTGTCCTTTAAATTAAGTCCTTTTGTCAGAATAACGAATTAAGCTTGACTAATGATTTTTCAAACTTGGAGAATGTTGGTTTTTATGTTTTATTGGTGCTTTTTTTTTCCTTTTTCTATTTACATATTTTTGGAAGCGTTTTCTCAAGTCTACAAATAAATATTTAAAATTTTCTCATTCAGAAAAGAAAAAGAAAAATTGACTGATAAATATTGATAGCCAATTTACAAGAGATGTATTCATGTTGACTTTGAAATAAGAGTTAAAATATTTGAAACATCATACAATTAGGTATAAGACGCTAAATCTTTGTCTAAAAATTAATTTTTAAAGTATTTAGATAAAATAAGATTTTATAACTTTTAAAATGTTAGTAATGATAAATTTTAATTAAAATTTAAAATTAAATAAGTATGTTAAAATTTTAAAAATTAAAAACTCTTTACTTTTGTTAAAAGAGTTTACAAGATCCTATTACATTATGTTGGGAGTTTAATAGAAAAAAAAGCAACTTATAACATTTTATAAGCTTTTAAATATTTTATAAGATGTATTAAAAAACTTATAAACTCACCAAACACCCTACAAAATGTACACGATAAGAATAAAAGATCCTTTACACGATAATAATAAAAGATCCTTATGACTCAAAAACGGAACTATTGCGTTAGAGCAGCTTATTTCAGTTTGATCGATATTTCAGTAAAATTGCAATGACATTCGCATTCTTTCTGCAGTAATTATAATTCAAATTGAAAATTCGAGAGAGAGAGAGAGAGTTTAAAATATGGATGAGTTGCAGTTTGAATTTTAAAATGCAGAATAATTTAATTTAGTTTGGACAGGGATAAATTATCTATCTATGTAATAATAACACTATATAAAAGTTACTGACAGCATCAAACATGAGAAATAGTAAGTTTTGTCAGATGCTGATTTTATCTAATATGGTGGTGGTCGGAGGACACACAGAATCTTAGATCAAACATTTTGATTAGCCAATTAGATTTGTACTAACAAAAAACACACAAGAGTCAAGATTCTTGTGATTTAGAAATGAATGCCATAGCAAATTTGTCATAATATCATTTGATTAGAGCAAAGGGATTTTTTTTTTTTTTTAATCTTGTGATTAACCTCATGGTCGATTCTATTTAGTGAGCAAACAACTCATTAGGTCACTAAATAAGTCTCATGAAAACCCTTCGACAGTCAAATCAGCACTGGCTCGAAGAGATAAAAGTGGAGAGTTCGGCATAGTAAATACTATGATAAAATGAGAAAATGTATGTTGTTAAAATTATCTTTTTCTACCCTTATTTTAGTGTTTATACCAAGACAACAGAAGTGCGTGTTCTCATTCTATTTTATCATATTTTGTAACATTAAAGGTTTGAATCCAAACTGGATCTATCTAGAAAGGATGTGGATCTTAACGTTGGGGCCTATATGATCATTTGCACAGTTATTCAAATGACAATATTAGGTTGCAGATAATTGTGTCATATTGTGTTTAACTTAAAAAATAAATGAATAAATAAATAAATTCTTACTTACAAGTAGGTCAATCTCTTTATGCTATGAAGGCAGTAAGGAGGACCTAACACTGTAATTATTTATTGTCTTGATAATAATTTTATTTCTCTTTCCAACTTTACTTTTCCAGTTTTATTTTCAAGCATAATATTCTATGTTACAAAATCAAACAAAAATATTTCAATAACTAAGAAGAATATATTATATCTTATTGAAAATAATAAATATTAATTTTAATTATAGAATAAAAAGTTTGGCACACACATTGAATTTTTCACAATCCTTCTCTTTCTCTCTCTCTCTCTCTCTCTCTGCCCCAGTAAAGAAGTCCATCTTTTGAAAAATTGGTGATATGTAGGGAATATTAGTCTCCAAATAATAGATGGATTAACGATATTAACATTTAATGAAGTGCCCCCTTGTCTTAAGCATCTTTCTGTTTCGGACAACATCAATTATCGAAGATATATGTGGAATTTATCCTTTATTATGTCATTTGTCCCTTCTTTTATAATTTATCCAATTTAGGAATGTGCCCTTGGGCGCAGACTACAGAATGATATTAGTTGTTCTAAGTACTTAGTTATCTTTAATTATCTAATAAAATGGTGTTACATTATTATTTATGCTTCCTTGATAATGTATACTGTATATAAAATATGAGACTCTTAAATAGTTATTAATTGTATATTTTCATATGCTATGATGTTAATATACTCTTAATATTAATTAAATCACCGTAATAACCATCCACACTCAATAAAAATCCATAACCCGCTCTTTTATATTAAATTAGGTGTATATTTATATCGAATATAGTAATTATATTGTGATTACTACAAATCAAATTTACATTATACTTTGATAAATATAATTTATATATTGATTATTTAATGCTCCTACAGATGCTCACTTTCATCGAACTTGAAAATTTGGGATCTTGCAGCCCAATGGTAAGGAGCATAATAGACTCCCCAATGTATTTGGCTTAATTTCGGATTATTAATTTCTCAATAAGTTACTTGCTATTTATCTTAAATTTGTGTGCATGTGCGAATATCTTCTACTGTATTGTGAAAGAATAATTGCCTTGAAATCATAATCACATCACCACCGATTGAACATGATAAGTGGGGTGTCGATGTCAATTATCTGTCAAGTTTAGAAGGAGAATCTGTATATATATGGTGGTCTTTTAACAACTTCTTCACTCGTTCCATCATCTTTTGCACATTTGTAGTATCATCTGAAGGCCCCTATCCCCTACCACCAGTGTTGAAATGATGATGAAATCTATGCTTGTTGGCACTCCTTCTTTGAAGTGTTTCACCATGCTAAATTCGTTTTGTTTCCTTTGTAACAATTTAAAGGTCCTTAATAAATAGAAGGATATTTTCTACAAATAGAACAAATGATATGGCATGGGGAGTAATCATTCAAATATAATCTAACCAGCCATCAACAGGTGATCTAGTAGTGAAGCATCATCACTTCCGTTTTAAATATCTAGGTTCGAACATTAATGAGAACGTAGAGCCCGTCACATATTGTGAGTGTATTATGGGTTGG
>JACFYI010003656.1:1537585-1549888 GCA_014898755.1 Handroanthus guayacan
CAAAATCTAACACACGCATGTTCTAAATGTTGAAAATTTCGTAATTTTACGTTGAAATATACTAAAGTTTCAAAAACGAACATTTATTGGAGGATAGAAGTTTCCATAAAAAATTTTAAACTGCTCTGCGATAGTAATTTATGATCTGCAAAAGGCACCCCCTTATTTATGGAGTTCTTTTAAGAAGAATTGTCTTGAAGCTCATGTACATTTATGATTTTACCTAAGCTTTCTTGAGCTTTATCAAAATGCATTCATTTTTAAAATTATTTATTATAATTAAGTAAAATAAGTTCCAATTTATTACTTAAATCTCAATGTTTAGATGAAAATTTGGTGTCTTTACTATTGGGATCAACCACTTGTGATAAGGGAAGTAATTTACCAAGTCGTTGGCCTAGATTTAAATTTCACTTGAATTACTTATTCCTCCATTTTTCTTTTATTGTTGTAATATCATAATAATAATATTGCTATCTATACTTTTTGTATTTATGCTATATAAAACATGCGATCCCTAAATAATTACATTGATAATACGTTTTTAATAAATTGACGAAATTAATTCCATATTAAAATTTAGAAGATATAAACTTTGCATTTTCAATACTTTTTTTTCTCTTTTATTTTCTTTCGATCATATTATTTTTTCTTATTTATTCTCTCAACTTTTATATTCTAATTGTGCTATTTTGTACCATAAGTTCAAGTAAGGAATTGCAATGATTATAAAAATATGCTATTATTTAAAACATATAAATATTTTAAAATTTATAAAGTTAAAAAATTCATAACGTGTATGCCGGCCGGTACCATTACGAAGACTTTAGAAAGAAAAGAAATAAAAAAAGAAAGAGTGCGATCGAATTTGATTCCTTCCATTGTTAGAACGCATTCATCGACAAACGAGTGAAGATCGACGATGGCGGAGGGGAAGAAGATGAGAAGTGAAGCGAGTACCAGCCGCGGCGGCGAAGGCGGAAATGGCGACAGGGGCGAAAGTGTGGTGATGGATGTCGGCCGTCGTAAAAGCACCTGTGGTTACTGTAGATCGGGTGACCGCACCAGTATTTCCCATGGTTTGTCCACACACACGCAGTCTTCCATGAATTCTTTTGTAATTAGTCTACTAACCATTGTTTGCAGATTGTATGAGATGTTTTAATTGCTTTTTTTGGGTTGGAATTCGAATGGCTGTAGTATTGTGAGGTTCTGTTAAACTGTCTCTTAAACGAGTTTTCTTGTGAGGAAATTTAGTGGACGTTTGATGAAATGACCGGACTTTACATTGATTGTAATTCACTAATTTTGTGCTTGATCATGGAAGTGATGATAATTGTGAAATTCTGTTGGTTAGACTTGAGGAGGCATTTTGATGTTCTCAGATACAAATGGTGCTTCTTATGAAGTCGATAGTGAATTGTAATATTATAAGGAAAAAGCATTGTTTTGGGGAGCTGAATCCAATGCTGAATGGGAACCATTGGCATAGTGATGTTGAATGAGGCATACTTATTTGGAACCTGTATAATTAGCTAAGTCACAAAATGAACATGTAATTTGACATTCCCCAATAAGTGAATTAAGCATAAGTGGAAGGCTTAGACATGGTGGGAGAAAATCATTTGTCTTTTGCTTTTTCTCTGAACTTAACCTTTCTATGAATGCTCTCATTCATATACTTGATGATGTGACTTTTTGTTTAGACATGAGTATGTATTGGACCCTGCTGTAATATGTGATCTTCAACAGGAGACTGGTATGTAATTCTCTGGCACTATGTCAAAGGTTATATTTAGTTTTTAACTTTCTGAGTAATATAAGTAAACTAGTAAAGTCAAGAGATTTATTACCTTTCCCAATTTGGCCTTTTTAATGAGCACAAGGAGGATCAAATATGAAAAGAATATCATTAGTTGGAGCGCCAACCAAAATTTTCACCTGATGTATGGTTGAATTGTAGCAGACCTAATGATATGTAACTGCTGAGCTTGTCGTCCACTTTTTAAATCAATCACAAGTTCTAACTCTCTGTAAGTTCTGTCTAATGCACTCACATGCTACTGCATGGAGATTAATGAATCCTCTCATCTGTTCTATTTCGTACTATGCCTTGATTATGCAGTATCCCAACAGTATTCTTTATGAAAGTACTCGTGCAACTTCCTGAATTTCTGTTTCTTAAAATTTCAGGATTATGGGCGGACAGTCTGACAGTCGATCACTATCAAGGTTGGACTCTGGCTTCATTCCATTCGTTTATCTAGCTTCAATTCCTTTCCTTTTAGGAGAACTTACGATGCATCAGAATAATTTAAATAAATTATTTTCCTCTGACATGTGTCGCTGTTTTTATTTTAAATTCTGTATGTGGGAGCACGATTTATTGCCGAACATAGGTTGAAACAAACTTTCTGCAATTGAATTCAAGGTTACTGTACCCTGGAGAACGAACTGATAGTGTGTAAAACTGTATTTTTATCAAGTTGAAATGTTATATTTCTTTTTCGGATTGCTGTACTTAGTCTTTCTTTTCTATGGAGTCTCTGAAGTGATTCAGAGCAAGTTAATTTTGTTTGTCCTGTTACCTATGTTTAACTCAGTTGAGAAATTTACTATGATTTGCTTAATTATTTAAATTTGTTTTGACTAAGGTTGGTGATTTTTCGAGTGGTTTCTTTTTGTAGCTCTCATTGACAGAGGCTGGAGAAGATCTGGCTGTTTTCTGTACAAACCTGAGATGGAGAAAACATGCTGTCCCTCTTATACTATCCGCCTAAAAGCTAGTGACTTTATTCCGACGAAAGAACAAATTCGAGCATCTAAAAGGATGCAAAGGTACGTCCTTTCAACTCATGATCTTAGCTGGAGTTGCTATGTGCCTTTCACAATTTCATTGCACATTGGTTGATGCTTGCACAAAAGTACATGAAAGTATTAATAGCCGTGCGTGGTGCATCTTTGAGACTTCTATAATTTCCCGTTTTAGGATTCCTCAGATGGGTAACTTTTGTTGTTTCCTGTGACACATATAGTTTTTTCTTTCTTTTTCCTTTTCCCCTTTTTTTTTTAAAAAAATAATATTCAAGGATCTGTATTACAATTCAACTACGAAAATATAGCAGCTTATTCTGAAAATTTTCAGAAAATAAAAGCACTTAGAGCATGATTAATCTTTTGTAGGTTTCTTGATGGCAAACTAGGAGTGAGAAAATCAGACAAGTTAATAGATGAGCCAAGTAACTCTGGAGGATCTTGCAATGCTGCACATGATCAGAATTCCGGTCCTGCTGCGATGGAGTGCTCAGTAGTAGCTAGTGAAGATAAGGAGAATGACGACCAGCATATAAGTTTCTTGTCGGATCAGATTGATAAGATAGTACAGTTATGCCTGAAAAGTGGTGAGTTATCATCTGACATCCAGTTGCCAAAGGCATCTGTCAAAAAAGTTCCACCAGCTAAAAGGAAGTTGGAAGCAGGCGTATCAGAAGATCTGATATATACCAGTAGCATTGCCTTCCAAATTGCTGCAAAAATGAAACAAACAAAGAAAAATATTGAGAATGAGAAATCTGTTCAACGTGTTTTGGGGGAAAAAGAAGATTCAGAGGAGCTTTCTCCTAAGAGAATTGCCGAAATTTTGGCTAGCTATTCAAAGGAGCTTGGAGACTCCTGTGGTTTGTCTGTCAGAGCTTGCAATGGACACATCAATTTCTATTCTGCTGCAGAACAAGCACAATTAGTTGAGAAAACTGGAAGACATGTAATAACAAAACCATCTCGCGTAGAGAGTGATAGTAACGAGAAGTGTTCAAAGAAAAAATATGGAGAACCTCAGGGCCAAAAACGGAGGTTAGAGATTCGGCTGAAAAAATCTTGCTTTGATTATGAAGAATATTCCTTGTATAGAAAATACCAGCTTCAAGTGCATAATGACACACCTGCTCATGTCACTGAAAGCTCATACAAGAGATTTTTGGTTGATACTCCCTTAGTATATGTTTCACCAAGTGATGATGGTGCTGTTCCTCCGTGTGGTTTTGGCTCATTCCATCAACAGTATCTTGTTGATGGGAAACTAATTGCAGTTGGTGTCTTTGATATACTACTGAAGTGTTTATCTAGCAAGTACTTATTTTGGGACCCTGACTTTGCCTTTTTGTCACTTGGCAAGTATTCGGCTTTGGAAGAAATCAGGTGGGTTAGCCAGAATCAAGTCCATTGCCCAAGTCTCCAGTACTATTATCTTGGCTATTACATTCACTCCTGCAGCAAGATGAGATACAAAGCTGCATATGGACCTTCTGAGCTTCTCTGCCCTCTTCGCTACCAGTAAGTTTACCTAAATTCTTATGCAGTTTCTGAAGCTTATATCTTTTGAGAGCATACAAAATAACTAGACCTGTCAATAGTACTTTATCGCAAAAGTCATAATGCCAGGGGAATCTTTAGCAGGTGGTATAGAGGGGAGATCAGAAGCATCTATAACTCTATTCATATGACGAGTTTATCTTGGACTCTCTATTTCATCCTATAAGACTTTGCAGTAAAACAACATCATAGAAAGGAGGGTTGAGATTGAATATTTTATCTTGATATTATTATGCAGCCTTGTTTCTTTCAGACTTGAACTTATAGAATGTTCTAACTCAAGCTATCATGATGTTAAAGGTATAGATATTTACCATTTCAATGAATGTACTCATATTTGCCCAACAGTACTAAAGCAAAAATTTGTATTGGGATGTGAGCTGATGCACTGAAGTTGTGAAATATCACGGTTGAAATTTTATTTATGAATTTTTAAATTTTGAGCCTTTTGCTGTCCATGTCCAAGTGAGGTGCCTTGTATTCTTTATCCTTGTTTTCAAAATTAAGCACCGAGTTACTGTCATTAGAAGGATGGTAGAGGGCAATATCTCATGATTAATGCATATCGTGGTTATGCAGTTTGTGGTTGACATATGAAAATTTCAAGACCAGACTATCCTGAATTTTACAAGCTACATAGACCATTTCCACTTGGCCCATTTTTGCATTAATGGGACTCACAACAAAAAGGTTGTATGGGATGGTTGGGCCTAATAACAGTAGACTAATGTGCTTATACTATTTTTACATTGCTGATATACTGTTGGACTGCTGTGCTTGTTTGTGTTATTCTGATTTTGGTGTCTGCAAACAGAACTACTGCTGTGCGTCTTCACACTATTTGGAAGTCTGAATGCATAAGTTCCTTTAGTGAAAAGAATAGACTTGGGGAATTGCATTTTATAAGTATTCTAAGTGAAAAGGATATATTAGTTCTAAAAAAGATTCACTCTACAAAGTCCTACATTCAAGATTTGATTCATAGTTCTATACCTTAAAACTTAATCGTGTCCATACCTGATTCCTGGCAGCGAAAGCCGATGCTTCATTGAGTTGCAATTTTAGTTTCATCTCCGATGAAGTCATGATCTTAGGTTTCTGATCTTTTCTTTGCCTTTTTAGACATTAACTTGAGTTGTTTCGCATAGGTGGGTTCCATATGACATTGCAAAGCCACTGCTAGACAGGAGAAAGTATGTGGTTTTATCTGATTTTGCTGCTTTACAAAATGGAGATTCATTTCCCCTGAATGTTCTTGATAACGATATGGAAGAGGAACAAAACAGCATCCAGGAAGAACCGAATGATGTTTCCACAAATGATGATGAGATGGCTGAGCTTGACTCTGAAGATTCTGATGATGAATCAGACTCAGATGCTAGTGTTGCAGCCACCACAGAAATGGAAGATGTTGACTTGAGTAATGTTCTGATTGGATTAAAGGGAGCTCGCCTCAGATACAAGGTACGTGAAATTTCTGTTGAAACTTTTGAGTTTGCTTTAGTTTTATATTCATTAAAAGAAGGGATAGTTACCTTAACACTCCTAAGGTTCAGCCTAAGTACAACACATCTCATGTGATTCGAGAAATTACAATAATATCTTCTACCATTAGTTCAGCTAACAGGAACCGATCACAACTGACTAAAATATTACTAGTACGCTCCCAATTAACCTAACATGCTTAGGTTATGTTAGATGTGTTTTGTTAAGTTCTTCGTCGACAGAACTAACGACATGTGAATTTATTGTATTTCTCCGAACCACAGTAGGTATTCTGTTATTAGGCTAAATTTCAGAGAGTGTTAGATTAATTATCCCCTAAAAGAATTGCTATGCGCTTCACTAGATATTACATAACAAGATAACGAAAACAGATGCCACACATAAGAAATTTGAGTCAAATTTCGGAAACATAGTGCTCTAACTCAATGCATTGCGTCTTTTTTGAAGGACCTAAGGCACGCATTTGATTTGAGCCGGAGGAAGTTCTTGGAAAGATACCTGCGAAGATACACTAGAGTTGTGGGCACTGAGCTTTCCAGGGAAATGGTTTATTCTCTGGGGTAATTTCCTTACCCACTATTTATTGTTCATCAAATCTCATAGTTTGTATTTAACTTATGTTGCCCAATAATTTTCTAAGGACTTTATCGAGAACCAGTGCCTGCACTTTTTTGTTGTTAATGAATTTGTAGATTTGTGTGCCAGGAGACAACTTTGTTATTATGCTTTTAAGTAAAAAACATTATGTATTAAGACACCAATACAGTACTACCTATATGATATTGAGGGTGTTTTGGCATTCCGTGTGTGGTCTTTAAACCTGCATACCTTCACCCGTTAATCCTCACTTTTACTCGATCTTACGAAGAATCCATATCCCCGGATACCCATGAATACTTAATAAAAAGAATGGCTATGAGCATTATATCCTCAACTCAATAAAATGCGGGTAATTTATATATCCCCTGATTTTTTGTCATGTTTTAACCTGGCCTACAGGTATTCACAAATAATCGATGAATAATTGTATATAAGTATATATATACATATATATTTGTCAGTGAATTTGTTCAATCTGTGATTACTTGCAATAGATAGTGCACGAGTGCCATTTGCCAGGTCTTTCGGACATTATGATTGGGCTTGTGCCAATTGGGGTCCGCACCAAACTAATAAAAGCACTTGCTTGTTTAGGTAAATTTATTTGAAACTTTTTCTATAAATTCTTACTTCTTATTTTTTAAAAATTATTTTCTTAAGCTCATACAATATTGAATTTATTTTATACATGATTTGTCGAAATTTTGAGCTTATAATATCTTGTTAATAAAGATTTTATAATCAACATGCTTAAAATTAAACGTGCGCAATGCATCTTAAAAAATAATTTAAAAATTCATTGTCTTTTTAAAAGAACTTATAAATCTTATTATATTATTGTAGAAACTTATAATTTCTTAAAAAAATTTATCGCATTTTATGACATCTTCAAAGTACATTAATTCAAACATCCTCTAAATTTAAACATGAATGTATCGGTTGATAAACGCAGTTTATTAGCATTCAGAAACTTTCTAACCATTTGCCACCAACCTTGGGATGAAGTAACACCTCCTCCACCTTCTTATAGTGAAGATACATGGTTCAAATCTCACCAATAATGTATGAATATTTATATACCGTATGGTAACAATTTAGCTACCGAATGATAATTTTGCTTATTTGAATTTGTATTTAATTCATATATTTAATCTTTAAAATGTATCCATATTACGAATTAATGTATTATTAAATGTAATAATTTCTTTAAATAATAATAAAAGAAACTTTCTAACAATTCTGCATGGTTTCAATTAGCCATACGAAGTTATCACTCTTAACCATATAATATATTAAGTTACTTCAATTAAAAAAAGAAATAAAAAACCACACTTCACTAAGTTGGCTCACATCTAAAAAGACCAAATATAGGAAAATGTTCAGATTAGGTCGGTCAGGTCATAATAAAATGATATGTACAATGCAAATATTGAAGATCAAATTGGGAGATTGAACTGACATGTACAATTGGAGGTGCATTTATTTGTAGATATGTATTTGATCAAATTTCATCAGTATCACTGCCCCCAACATTTGCTTCATAATAATTGCTTCCATCTGGTCCACAAATCTTGAACCTGCTTCAATGGAGATTAAGCCATCACAAAGCATTAACCGGAAGAAAACAGAAAATTAGTGAAAATATATTAATTGACAAAATTGTATTTTATAATGTCGCAATATAGTTTAAATTGTCAACTACGGACGATCAGGGACGAACAATGAAAATATTCTCACAAATCATAGTGATAATTTCTATTCTTACTATGTTGTCACTTTACATGTGTCAGTCAGAGATTATTTGAAGAACTAGTTTTTATCGCCACTTTCACTTAGAAAATCTTTAGTGATGGTATGAATGTGTCACTTAAAACATGTTATCGGCGACAATTTTCAGAATCTCAAATTATCACTTAATTTTTTTCGCCAAGAGTATTTATATACTTTTTGTAGTGATTGTCCAGTGAAGAATACAAAAAGAAGCATTTGGAACTATGCAACGAATTTCAAATACATCAGAAAATAGAAAACACAGTTTGATGGATTTGAAATTCTTGAGTCACAAATCCTTCAATCCAAACACAACCTCATATAATTCCAACTTACCGCTCAAGAACAGATTTCCCTTCCTTGTACTTTTGACCCTTTTCATGAGCAATTTCCTGGAGATAGATAATCACACAAAAACAATTACTATGACTAAACATGTTTGTATGTGTGCGCGCGCACACACACACACACATATATATGTATGTGTATATATATATGCATGTATTGTTTTTTGATCGTTGATCTTACATATTTCCATCCAACCATTGAACCACACTGGACGCAGAATATATCTGCCACTACATGCAATCCGGTCATCATCAACCTCTCTTCTTTCTCTCCAAGAGTTACATTCACTCTGCAACCAAGATAAACACAAAGCGTCGCAATGTTAAGAAGGGTTAATTATCAAAATACTCCCAAGGTTTGGAGCATTTACAGACAAAGAGAACACGGGGAGGGGGGTTTCTCTTTATCATTTGGAATTACAGTACCCTTGATGTTTGCTTCCATGTTATAGATTTCACTAGCTGTTAGTATTTGTTATAGAAATTGCTAATGCTAGCCAAAACATAATTTCAAAACGTATTTTAGCCTTGAATTACTCTTTAGAATGAGAATTATGTTGAGATGAAAATAAATTAAACTTTTTCTATTCTAGACTTTTAATATTTGTTCTTTATAACTTTCTACAACATAGACTATTCATAAGTTCCATCACTTCTGACGGGTGTGTTCCAGTCCTGAGGGTATGTTTGTAATCTCAAAAGATAAATGAGCTTTTTTGTTCTCTCTCGCTCTCTCTGAACGGACCAAACCTCAAGGAGATTTTGGTAGTGTAAAGTCATCGCATGCCTTGAAGAAGTGCAGAATACTTCTTTCATCATCTAGTTATAGAAAATCAAGAAAAACTTACACCTGACCAAAGAGATAAGCCTTCCCATGCCTGCTGCGGAACGACTGTAACCAGAAAACCATCACAAAGAAACGAGTCAATCCTATGCGCATTTGGATAAAATAAGACACCAGATCTTATAAGATATTACTAATGACAAATTTGTTATTAAAATGGTAAAAATTAAAAAAGCATGTTAAGAGCTTAAAAATAAGCTAAGACCTTACTTTTCCTAAAAGAGGTTACATGATCCTAACATTTTATTCTGAAAGTTATACACACTTTCTTGAGAAAATTTACCAAACACACGACATCTTATAAGCTCACCCAAACATGCTCTTAGTCGAGCACAAAAATGGAGTCTCTATATCCTTGCAATAATATTTAATTACCAAATCAAGGTCTTTGTGCGGATAAGGTTGATATAAGTATAGGACAAGAAACTTAGAAACGAAATTAAACTAATTTAAAGTAAATCCACTCCTAAACTATCTAAACAAGACAAAGTATCAAAATCAATTCAGTTAATCAAATCAAAGCTATTAAATGAAGAGATGATCCCGTCTGTTTGTTTGTTTTCTACGGAGAAAACTAAACAAGAAAAGATATTCTTGAAATGCTCTTAAGTAACAAGGTAAATTAATAATTGTAATGAGAAGTAGATAATTTAACAGCTGAAAATAGCATCATACGGGCAAAAGTTAATGTAATCCACTATTTCTATGTAGTCCCTGAATAATATTAAATCTTATGTAAGTAGCACATTTTCACTAAAAGACATGGGATTTTCATTTAATCTTACGCTCGCCAAAAACAAAAAAGAAACAAAAACAAATAAATAAGTAAAGAAAGAAAAGAAAAACTAAACTCCTCCAATTAATACCATTATTTAGGGCAAAAAATGAATCAAATTGCTTGATATTTGACTCAAGATCAATCGTCAAAAGCTTGTCTGGGCTGATATGATTCGAACCTTATTTTGGACTCGACTCAATTAGTTAACAACGTATCATGCAACTCGAGCTTGACTCGTATTTGACTAGATGAAAATTTGTTCAAGTTCAATTTGATTAAAAATGAAACCAATTGTTTTAAAGCTCCATAAAAATTCAAACAAGCCTGAACAAGAATGTGTTCGTCTTAATTCAATCATCGCAATCCTACCATTATTGGACCAAGATCTTGAAATAAGTCAACAACCCACCAAAATTTGTTCGAGCTCGATTCAATTAACAATCAAACCAATCTCAAACACAAGTTCTAAAGCTCAATCGGATACTAAACAAGCTTGAACAAGAACGTCTTTGACTGGGTTCAATCCATTTACAGTCCTACCATTATTGGACCAAGATCCTGAATGAGTAAAATCAACAACCCACAAAAACAATCATTACAATAACTATAAACAACCAAAATTAACAATGCCAAAATTCAAGAAAATACATCAAGTCAAGAAAAAAGAACAAAAGATTGCATCAACCCAAAAACGAAAAAGGAAAGATTTATTGATCTTAAGAACAAGAAGAAAAGACCAAGAATGATAAACCTTGGAGACGATGTCGTCGCCGAGAGCAAGATGGGTCCCACAGTGCTTGCAACTGTAGATCTTGCCTTCAAGAGTCACCGCAAACACCCTCCCCATCTCTCAATCTCTTCTTTCTCCAACCCGAAAAAAAAAACCCAAAAGTGAAAATAAAAAGTTAAATAAATAAAAAATAAGGACAAAAGACCCAAACAAACTGATCAATAAAGGAGAAAACACAGAATTCAATTGGGGTGCATGTGTTTTCAAAGCCGTAAATGCGCAAGAAATTTCAGAACTGATAAAAGGGCAGCCAAGATTAGACGGCAAAAGGAAAAAGTAAAACAATGACTATTGACAAAGAATATGTTGACAAAATATTTAATAGTATGGCGTGGAGTTACCTGGCATGCCCAATACTGAATCGCCCGATATTAGGAATCGACACGACTCTCATAATATATTAAAAATAAATATTGGGTTTAATTCATCTTAAAAGTTAGTTACAGGATGATAATTGTTTAAAATTATGCAGAGCAATTACTACACATTCTAACAGCGAGAGCAAAATATTACAATGTTTTATTAATTACTAACATTTATTACACACTGGATATACATGTGCATAAAGTAATTGGAATATTTTATATATATTAAAGTATAATACATATTTGATTTTATGTGTATTTAGTAATTAGAATATGATTAATATATTTAATATGAATATCTGCATAATTTAACTATGAGATTTTATTTGGTAATAGGTTGTTAAAAAGGTGAGTTAATATTAAAGGGTATTGTAGATATTATATATAGAGTAAATGTCATTAATGGTTTCTCATGTTTTTATTTTTTCTCATTTTGGTACCTTGTCTTTTGTTTTTGATACTAGGGTTCTTAAACTAATAAATTTGTATAACTTTGGTCTTTTGGTCTACTTTCTGGCCAATTTTCACCAAAAAAGGACCCACGTTGGCGTTTCTCGTCATTTAAAATGGGCACAATTATTATTTTAAACAATAAATTTGACAAATAATAATAAATATGAACATTTTTTATAAAGTTGATACTTACATGGATGTAAAGGATGTTGGTGATTTTTAAGGTCTTCTATTTAGATATTTTATGGTTTATTTATTCCTTATTTAAATGACAATTTTTCATTGGGTGACGTTAACGCAAGTTCTTTTTCCAACAGAAAGAGGCCTGAAAAGTTGACCAAATGACCAAAGTGATACAAATTTATTAGTTTGGAAAGCCTAAAGTCAAAAATAAAATATGAGGGTTAAAAATAAAATATGAGGGACTAAAGTAAGAAAAAATAAAAAATTTTAGGGACCATTAGTGATATTTGCTCTTC
>JACFYI010003656.1:1557942-1573485 GCA_014898755.1 Handroanthus guayacan
CGTAGGGAACAGGGGTTGGGATGGGAACGAAATTAATGTCGGACCTTTTTTTAATCTTTAAAATCTGACATTTTTACTTTTTACTGTTTTGCGTCTTTCTTGCTTTTATTTTTTGGGACCTCCAAAATTTGATATAATTATCAAAATATTTTTAAAATTATAGTAATTATTATACATATTTTACTATTAGATATTTATAATTAAATTTTAAAATCATATAAGTAGATCTTCCAAATTTGCAATATAATTTTAATTATATATAAATTCAAAAAATATAATTATAATTATGTATCATGCTAAAATATTAATGGAGGCTGCAATAGCAATTATTCAAACTTTAAGGGATGTTTTGACAATTATTCCAATTTTATTTTTTTCTCTTTCAATCTAGGGAGATGATCTTTTGAGGAAAATTTGTTTGCCTTTATTTTGTTGATAGGGACTTTTACTTGGGGTTAATTCCAATTAATGCACAATTAATTTTTGGAAACGGATTTTAAATGGGTTAATATTTTGATAATTTGTTTTTCTTTAAACGGGATGTCAGTCAAAGATTTATATATAATCTTATTTAATTTAATTAA
This sequence comes from Handroanthus guayacan, assembly GCA_014898755.1. Lineage (NCBI taxonomy): Eukaryota > Viridiplantae > Streptophyta > Magnoliopsida > Lamiales > Bignoniaceae > Handroanthus > Handroanthus guayacan. The sequence continues at coordinate 1,558,527 of JACFYI010003656.1, forward strand.
CGTACTTTTTATTTTATTATCTTGGTTGATTTATTGATTTGAATTTGTAATGTTTTTATAGCAGTTGGTATAATAATAATGTGTTACTAATTGTTAATATTTCGGTCAAGATTTACATATATAATTTTAGACTTTCTAGCTTTTCTATCTAGGCGAATTCATTATTAATATGAGTGTTGAATGCTTTTATCAAAATTGCCTTGAGTGTTTTACTATTAATATTTCATTCACAGAATTATATATATAGTTTTATTTCATGTAACTTACTTATTTTCTAATTTGTTTTTTCTTGGATAATTTATTGATTTCAGTGTTGAATTTTTTTTTATTATAGTTGACTTAATAGTGTGTTTACTTACATAAAAAAAAGACTTAATGGTGTGTTATTTCTAATATTTTACTCAAGATTTACATATGTTGTTTTAATTAATATAATTTACATATTTTCTAGCTTTTCTATATGGGTAAATTAATTATTGATTTCACTGTTGAATACTTTTATTAAAATTGTATTAACATATTTTTTATTAATATTTTATTCGCAGAACTGCATGTGTAATTTAATGTAATATGCTTATTTTTCTATTTTTTCTATCTAGTTAATTAGTTCATTGATTTGAGTGTTGAATGTTTTTATCATAGTTGGTTTAATACTGAGGTATTATGAACATTTCAGTCAAGATTTACATAAATCATTTTAATTAATATAATTCACGTATTTTCTAGGTTTTTTATCTGGGTTAATTAATTATTATTCGGTTGAGTGTTGAATGATTTTATTAAAGCAGTAACATATTTTAATATTAATATTTCAATCACAGAATTACATATATAAATTTATTTAATGAAATTTGCTTATTTTCTTGCTTTTCTATCTTAAATAATTTATTGATTTAAGTGTTGAATATATTTATTATAGTTGGCTTATTAACGTGTTATTACTATTATTTCAGTCAAGATTTCCCTTTCAAACAAAAAAATAAAAATAAAAAAAGAGTCAAGATTTACATATATAATATAACTAATATAATTTACATATTTTCTAGCTTCTCTGTCTGGGTAAATTAATTATCTATTTGACTGTTCAATGTTTTTATTAAAGTCACCATAACATATTTTATTATTAATATTTCATTCACATAATTACATTTATAATTTTATGTAATAAAATTTACTTATTTTCTAGTTTTTATATCTTGGTTACTTTATTGTTTTGAGTATTGAATGGCTTTATTATAGTTGGCTTAATAATGTGTTATTATTAATATTTCAATCAAGTTTTACATCTAGGTGAATGATTGAATTATAGATTTTCTATCTAGTTGGATACAAATTAATATGTTTTAGATTTTCTATCTAGGTGAATGAATTAATTGATTTGAGTGTTGAAAATTGTCTTAATTAACATATTTTATTACTAATATTTCATTCACAGAATTACATATATAATTTTATTTAATTAATGTAACTTACTTTTTTCCTATTTTTTCTATCTTGGTTGATTTATTGATTTTAGTGTTGAGTGTTTTTATTATAGATGGCTTAACAGTGTGTTATTATTAATATGTCAGTCAAGATTTACGTATATAATTCTAATTAATATAATTTACATATTTTCTAGCTTTTCTATCTGGGTAAATTAATTATTGATTTTACTGTTGAATACATTTATTAAAGTTGCTTTTATATATTTTATTATTAATATTTCACTCACAGAATTACATTTATAATTTTTTTTAATAAAAGTTACTTATTTTCTGATTTTTCTATCTTGGTTAATTTATTGTTTTGAGTATTGAATGTTTTAACAAGAAAAAGAATATATTTTATCATCCGAACTGTGAGCTAATTTCACCCTTCCCCAACGTGTTTTTTTTTGCGTAACATGGTTGGAATAAGCCTTCTTAATCGATTATTTTTGTCATTTCATAAAGTGTTGTTGATCTTTTCTCACTTCAATTATCCAAAATATGCACTAATTCAGGGGTCCAAAATCAAGATTACGCTAGAAAGATAATTAAATATCCATAAATTTGAATAGCATACCTTTAAAGGATAGCTCATGTCACAAATATGATAGAACGTCAATGAAATATTTTACCAAAAAATGATTATATATCATAAGTTCAAAAAATATATGTGAAGACTCAATGATAAAATATCACAAAAAGTTATAATTCATAGAATTTTTTCGTCATTAAAAAAAAACCGAATTTTCTCATCATGTACAAAATCGAAAATGGTGATCACCTAAAGATTCCTATCTAAATTTCAAGCTAATATATATAATCAATAATGCTGAAATTTTTAGGTAAAATGGTATCGACCTTACCTTTTAAATCTTTTTTAAGAGGAGGTTAGCGGTTCAATTTTTTTCAAAAATTCAAAAAAAAGAAAGGAAAAAAGAAAAAATGAATAATGGTGAAATAGTATTTGCAGAGATAGTTCTGTATTGGTCAGAATTTACATTATATTTTGGTTCATCACAAACATGGCCTTGGACTAAGGACTGATTTCAGTCAGTGGACTTGCAAGCAGGCCAGTTGGCACACACCTTTCCATTTTATGATTATTATAAGAGATTTTAAGACAAAATAATTAATTTGTGGACTCCACTTAAAGTCAATCATATAATAATAATTCTCAAGATTTCAAAAATTTTAGCAAGTCTAACTCGATATAAAATTTTAAATGATATTTGGAAATGTAAAATTTTTGAATTTATTAACAATATTGGTTAAAGAATAGTTAATATTATTATTTCTGAGAGAAAAAAAATGTACTTTAAAAAATAAAAAATAAATAAAACTAAATTTTGGGGGGAAAATTGAAAAAGGGTGGTTTGCTAGGGTAAAAGTGTGTGCACAAAACAATAAAAGATCAAGGATGATAAAGAAAATTGTGCATCGCAATATTGTCAGCTTCTTCGAATAGTTTATCGAAATACAATAAATAAATACCTGTAAGGTTTAATTTCTAAAAGAAATTTAGTATTAAAACAATTGAAATTCTATCAAGTCCAATGAAAGACCATTTTGTTTTTAAAGAGTATAGGGATAATCACAATCTAAGAAGATATAAAGATAAAGCTCAAAAGACATTTATTGTTCTAAGGATTCATTTTAGTATGACCGGTACTTGTTATCTTCTAGTGTGCTATAAATAAATCTACTGTTTTGTACGTAAGACATCGTTATCAACACGGCACAATATCTCACTAGCATTCAGTTATTAATTCTTTACTTAATCCAGTTTTGAAAAATATCTAACTTCAGCTCTCTGTTTTTACCTTGGTTTTCTATTTTTACACTATGCACTCTATGAAAACTTATTTGTTCCTGTTGTGAGTCATGAACTAAACTATAAGTAATCAAAATATTACCGTTTGCTAATGACTCTTTGTTGAGTTTAGTAGTCTTTGACTGACACCCTCGATGTCAAATTATTTGATAATTTTCAATATTATTCGAAGATTCAAACTAGGTCAAAACTTATTTTGTCTTGAAAAATGTAAGATTGCTTATTATTTTCTTTCTACAATTCTCACACAAATTTCAGATCCAAACATATATATAATAAAAGTGTCAATATATATCTAGTATAAAACTATACAACCACTTGTGTTTTTTCATTGTAAAAATGGAAAGATGTACTTTGCCATAATTAACTTTAATTAATACATAGCCTAATGAGAAATGGGACATTATAATATTTATTCCACATAAGCCAATCAAACATTCTTTGATATATTAATTTGTGCTAATCCAACCACCTTCACACAACTAACCTTTGTTTATTAAGGGAAGGATGTGGTCACAATACAGACAACAAAAATGATTTTAGCAGATATTAATATTAATTAGGTACAAGGAAATTAGTTGATTTGTGACAGATTAGGACCCAGGACTAATTAATTTGTGAGATTTAGACAAAACATGACTTTCCAGTTGGAGAAATTTTTTTATTTGAGATAATGCTTTATGGGAAAATTTACCATTAATTATGTTTAATCAGATGATAATGCAATTATTGCCAGCCCTGTACATGTTGGATTAATTTTGGGGAATTAGTTAATTAGCTGGAAAATAAAATTGTTGATATATCAAAATTTATTTTATTTCCATTGAGTCTTATGAAAAATGTTGGTATATTACGTTAGTTTTAATTTTTTATTGGAAATTGCAATTTATGAATTGAAAGGAAACTCTCGCAGTAGGATTGCGTTGATGATGATAATAATAATAACAAAAGTATTAAACAAAAAAGGAAGAAGAAGCAGAAGTTTGCAATAGAAATATGTCCTTCGTTACTAAAATCAAACATCCTTTTAATTTTTATAGATTCCGAATCTTAAATATTTCTCACGAAACACTTAAAAGAAGTTCAAATATAGTTTAAATTCACAAATATCATTTTCTCTGCGTTTCATTTTTCTTTATCCATTTTAGTTTAACGCGACGTTTTATATGGAAGTTGGGAGAAGTACAAAATGTGATTGCATTACTATATTAGAAAAATATTTAAAAGTTATTGCTGTTATGTTTTACAATGTTATTTAGAATAAATATCTTTTTGAAGGAAAAGGAATTTTAATTTAGAAAAATATACCCCATGAAAAAATAATAATAATAAGTTGGAAATAAAAATAATAAGTTGGGCCTTGTAAAATAGTGAACACTGAATTTTTTTTATTGAACCAATTGAAACCAACTTTGGATTAAATGAATAAAATATGAGTTTAATTTTACATGTATTAATATTTGATGTTATGCAAAAATACATTTAATCACATAGGAAGATCCAATAATCACTTGTTGGCATCTATAAATCATGTTAAAAAGAAAAAAGAAAAAAGAAAAAAAATTAGTCCACTTAATTATTATGCTAAGCAAAATCATTTTAAATTTCGCTTCTTCCTTTCTTTAAAAGGTTGACAAAATCCACTTTTTTCATATTAATTGTGGTCCATAATGTAAACTCATAACTTATTATGTTATAAATGAAAATTGATTTCTTCATTTATTTTTCTCCTCGATAAATGAGTTTACATGCTGGTCCTTCTCCATAAATATTGTTCGGTGATAATAAAATAATAAAATATTAAAATAGAAGAAACATTAATTATAAAGTTCCATGGCACTTTTGGCAACCAATGGATTTTGAGGTGAAATATGTGGTTGAAGAATTAATACATGAATTTTATCTGTCTTATTAAATGATATTCTTATTATCTTTTAATAGAAAATAGGAGAAAGAATAATGACAATGTCCTTTGGCAAGATGTAAGGTCAAAGAAGTTGTTCGGGTGAAATTTTTCACTGGCTACCCAAGTTCAAACTTTTTCTTGATATAAGCACGTTGCATAAAGCACATCAAATGCGACTTACCTGATTCATATAGTTTGTACACTATTGTATAGATCCGAGGTTTATCGAGAACATATTGAGTAGCGCTTATGGGTTTCTCGTCATAAAAGGAAAACATGAAAAAAGAAAAATATAAGAAAGTCATATACTGGACCTCTAACAACAAAAATTTTGTATAAAAAGTCAAAAATTGCTACCACAATTTTAGGTTAAGGATGTGATATGTTCTTGACGTTTTAGTTTTTCACCGAGTGAACTAATGTGCCAAAGCACAAGTAGTTAATTAAGGCTAAAGTTTCATTTACCTACAACTCGTTAAAATAGAATGCAAAAAGCTAAAAAATCATTAGGTTCAATTGAAAACTAAAAGGAACGATAAAGTAATGATTGTGACAGAATAAATACGAATTTACAAAAATATGTAAAAAATAAAAATAAAAAAATGATTGTTTGTAAGAATTCACTCCAATAATTGTAGTCGTATACAAATTAAGATCAGTAAACATATTTATCCATTTTTTTGAATTTTTGAATGAAAAATCCTTTATGTGATATATATCTTTTTTATGTGATAAAATGGAAAGAGGATAAATATTGTTATGAAGTTGGGGCCGTCGGTGTAAAATGATTGGTCCCCTTATCATAAAGAGGTGTGGGATATGTTGTAGATCTTGTGGTCCGATTCCGATCCATGGACGTGAGATGTGCCCGGCTTCAACATACTGTGATGTAGGCCTATGGTCTATTTAATTTGATTGACGGATATTAATATCTAATTCAATGAATTATTGTTTCTCCTCTAAATGATTTTGACGGTGACCCTAATCTGTAGCAGAGACAGTGGTCGGATTGCATTTAGGAGTTATTTTGTCATTATACATTCAGTGAAACATTTTACTTTGAAAAGATACTTCGATAAGTGCGAGAAAGTCTCAATATGTCAATTGTCTCGAATTTCTCATCTTCTTCAGTGTGAGACAGTAGTAGGTACTTGTAATTTCAATTGAGGGAGTTAGATAGAGGCACAAGAGCATCTTGTTTCCACAGATGATACTAGTCATTATGATCCAATTCTATCACTACTATAAAGATTTCAAAACAAAAAACAATTAAACAATATATTGACAAGTATATTAATTTATTGGTCGCCGAACCCAGTTACGCGGGCCTGTGACCCTAGCGGGGGCGACGTCCCTTGGCCGAAGACAGTTTGTGCTGCATCCTAACCCCAGATAGGGGGTGGGTTCGAGGCCCGCTGGGGGGTACTCAGATCAGATTGGGGACGATCCTCGGCCGCTTTAAAAAAGAAAAAAAAAAGTATATTATTTTATTGGGAAAAAAATTACTTGGAGAATTACAATTTATAATCAAAGTTCGATAATTTTAAACTTAGATCTTGGATCTAACTCGCGCTAAAAGCTAGTTTAAGAAGTGAGAATTATCCAAAATTCATAAAGAAATCAATATCATATATTTTAGCAATGTGGATCACCCCTTGCACTTTTATAATCGGACATCTAAAGTACAGAATAACATGAAATGAGTAGTCCATAATTGAAAAGCCAAATATTAAGAATGAATCTGATTTTCACACTATATTAAAAATAAATATTAAATTTAACTTATCTCGAAAAGTAAAAATTATTTGAAAAAATAGGATTTGTATTATATACTTTGTCGATTTGGAATTCTATCAGGACAAGTGTACATTTTAAGCACAGTTTGGCTAAAAAGCATGTGAGGAGTGAAAGCAATATTGGCACAAGACACAAGGACTGATAGGCACACGTGTGAAAGGACATGGGAATTGAAAGGAGAGCGTGTATGCGTGTGTGTATTATGATATTATATAATGTTACCAAATTCCTCTGATTGATGATGTTTACTATGTGCCACTTCCCAATGACATGATGTGGCCCCCACTCTCTCTCTCTCTGCACGCACGTGTGACACCGCTATATTATCAACATGAGCACTACCTCTTTTATAAACCAAAGTAATTAATAATTATATATCAGATTCAGTCTTAATATTTTTCAATATTAAACGTTAATGCAATGTTTATGTTTATTTTGTTTGCTAATGAACTTTAACCTAATTGATAAGAAAAGTCTCATAACGATGAAGTTATGAATTCGATTTTCATCGAATACGTGTGAATTTTTCTTCTAACACTAATAATTTTGATTATACTGTATAGTAGTTTGCTTATACTTGTTAATATATTTGATCTTTAAATGTATTAAAATATTTATATTGATATATTGATAATATAATGATTAAATAAAATTGTTTTTCATCCATTTATTTAATGATTCAATAAAATATATATATATATATTTTCGTTTGGTTTTTTAGAAAGAATATTTTTGGAATGATATATTTGGTCGTGGGTTTGAGAATGTGTTGAAAATAGAGTTAGGTGTAATTTCATTTTGGTGGATAAGTAATTCTTACTATAAATATTTATTTTAAAGTATCATATAAATGATGGTGTCATATCGAATTTTTATATTATTTTATGTTATTTTTATGATAACGTATATTTAAAACACATGTATTTATGTTAAGATTAAGATAGGAAGATATATAAATATATATATGTGTGTGTATGTATATTATTGATGTTATGACTTGAAATGATGAGAACTTTTTAGTAACACTTTGTTAAAAAAAAAAAAAAATTGATTTTTTGAGAAATACTTGTTTTTATTTTTTGTGAGAATAAAATTCAATTGGAAAAAAGGAAAACAAGCATTGCTTAAATGTATTATCTAATTAATTTTTAATATTACGGATTGTAAAATATGTGTAAAGTAATGTACTATTTATAAAAATAATTTTTTCTTTATAAACTAATAGACTAAATAAAACATCTAGCTTGTTAAATCGGCTGTGTTTTAATTTCAGATGAAGTTATTTAAAAAATTATGTAAATTTATGTATTTTATTTGACATTTTTTCGAAGTCTGTGTAAGGAATTGTTTAAGAGTAAATTTCAAAGCGCGGGAGGAAAATATATATTTAATGATGATAATATTTTATTTAATATGTTCAAAATTAAAAGATTTTGCTGATATTCTAAAAATAAGTTAAAATTTTCATCATTTTCTCTAGAAGAAATAACATGCCTCATCCTTTCTCTGTTTTTTTTTTTTTAAATGATATTCGCAGCATTCCACAAGAACCCTTCAAATTTATTTTCTCAACTCTAAGAATAACTAAATATCTATCTTAAAATCTAAACATAATGTCAATGATCACATTTGATCAGTAGCTCCGAAATCCAATTAAATTAAGATCTTCAAAAATTATTCAATCGAATTAGGGTTATATATAGGTGAAAGAAATATTTCTTTTAATATTTAAAAACCAAACTAGACAAAACTACAACTTATTCAACGCAAATTTGTCGCAAAATTCTTCTAAAATGAGCCAAATATTTTAAAACAATAGCTTAAATTTTAATAATGGTATGATAAAATTATTGATCAAGGAATTGAATTGGTCATCTAGCCCTTCACATATATACATATATACATATATATGGTAGCATTAGATACCCCAAAATATAAAGACCAAAAATTGCATTTGGTTGCTAATTATAGAGGCAAAATTATTGTCAACCACTAATTTTGTGATTATGACTCTCTAATAGTCAATTAGTGGTTATAAGGACATTGTTATTAATTGTTAGGTTTTGTTAAGCGACCTAATATTTTTCAAACATCGTTAATGATTTATATGATAACCTAATGTGTACCCGTTATTGGAGCTTCATAAAGTAGACAAATTAAAAAATTATAATCCTATCCTATTCTTTAAAAGAAGGGGGAAAAAAAGGTGAAAGATAGACATAATAATTAATATGATTTGCTAACTTTTTCTTCCTTTTTTCTTCTTTTTTTTTATACTTATTTTTTATATGTAGAGAAGGTACAGTACTTTGTTTGCAATTAATTTTACATATGTCATGTTACTAAAATCAGATTGGCACATTTAAAATTGGTTTTTGCCTTTTGGTAATCATTCTATCACTCTTTTTTTTTCCCGTAATCATTCTACCACTTGATTCTAGCCCTGTTTTTTTATTTTTTTTCCTCCCCCCTTTTAAATAGATTTTTTTTAATAATGTTATTAATTAATTAAAAATGAATAATTAATCAATTAATATTTAGATTCAACGTTTGCCCATTTTTTACGAACAAGTAAAAGAAAGTCTTTTGATAACTCCACATCTAAATGTGCGCAAATTTACTTATTGATATGTGGGAAGTATTAGTTTATACTAAATTCACATATCTAAATTAACTACATTTACTTTTTACCAAAATCAAGAAAAATAAAAGTAAACAAGCAAAATGAGAAATAGTATTTGATACATACTTTTGATTCTTCCTACTAGCTACCAATAACGAATAGTTGGCCTATTTAAAATTTAGGAAAAAAATTAGTGAAGATTGTTGAATCTTTCGCGTTGTTTGATTGCAACTATCACCAGAGTCACAATTTTGCACATCCATATAAAGTTACGGTTTAATTCAAGAGATTGTTGTTAATTGTTTTTTGAATAACTTAATTGTAGTTCAATTGAGTACTTGTAGTAGAATCACACAATCACATTGGCAGTTACATATTATAGAAAGCCCCTCGTTAACCAAAGGTAAGATAAGGCCTAGCTAATCCAATAAACAAGACCAAATCCCACCCCCTTGGCCTGGTATTTGAATAAGGTCTAATCTCATGAATGATCACGGGCTCAACGCTAATGGCTAGTCTATCCATCACTGCAATCCTCCATATCAAATACCATATTATGAGACATTAGCATCCCCAATATTACCCTATCTTCATAATCAAATACGGCCGAAGTGACATTATAAACTCCTCAAAACTTATCTCAAATTTTCCGAAAACATATAAGAAAGTATAAATTGTGTCATAAATCTACACTATTCTAAAAAAGAAGGCCCTTTTGTGTTTAAAACAGAACATTTTAAATACCAAGTTTTGATTTTTAATTTTACCTTTCACAACCACAATCATTTCATTTAACTGCAGCCGCTGACTCATTATCTTTAACAACTACTCCTACACTATGGCATCTCATTAGTGTTTTAAATAGCCTTATATCTCACATTTCATTTATGTACTCAAAAGAAATAACTTACCTTCCTCCCACTTGTATAAAATGGAATCCATAAAATATTTTGATCTTATATATATATATTAATTTTATAATTAATATATAAGAAGTTTCTAACCTATTTTTAAGATTTTAACAAACTTTTCAAGTGTTAATAATTAATTATAAAATTATCAGCACCAATATTTTATAAATGTTATAAATTTACATTATTAATGATAATTCAAATCTTTAAAAATTTATTTTACAAGTATTTTATAAGATATAATATTTTATGCCTCCAATCGCCGAATTACAAAATTTGCTTGTACGAGTGGGACAGGAAACCGACACCATCAAAGCCAAGTAAAAGTTGGAACCCATAAATGAAGCCATGAAGTTGTTAGAATTGACACTATAAAGAACTAATGTTGGATTTTTGTAGACACTAATGATAATTTCTTCGAAAATTAATTGATCCCAAACACGTTTAGTCATCATGATTTAGGAGACAAAAAGCAAAAGCGTGTTTTTGCTTTTGAAAATGTTTGGTTACTATAGTTTCTCTTTCACCCCATTGCATTAATAATTGTGGGCTCATGCAAATGTTGTCCCCACTTAGTCTACCATATGATATATATGTACATTTTCTTAGTTTGTATTTTAGTGATGTAATAATTCATGAGATAGACTAGTTAAATGGCAAGTCCATGATCAGTGGATGTTGGTTAGAGGCCTTTGGTAGGATAGTTGAGTTGTCAAGATTACTTTTGTACATCTATTGTGATTTGTGGACGTTTTTGACAAATTTCAATTAATATGAGTATGGCCCACTAAGGATTTTGCGGATCGAGTTGGGTCGATAGTTGTTGAGGCTGGTGGGAATTCTTCTAATCAAGTGAATCAGCCTAAAAATAGATCTAATTCTAAAAATACAAAATAAAGTTAGTGTCAGTGTCGTCAAGTGAGTTCGGCAACAATTCTTTACTTTCAAGTTAGTATGAGGCTCGAAAAGAATGGTGAATAAAAAGAACATATAATAAATACAGGTGTAAAAATATAAAATGCAAACCCTAGAAATGAGTTACTTTGCATTATCTAGGGGCAAAAATGTATTGATATGGAAAGTACATATCCTTTATTACTGAGTTTGTCTCAAAAGCATATAATGTCGAAGTCGAATTGGCTCCCTTGCAAGGAGGTGGGCCCTACCTTTATCAGGTTACTATTGTTTTCAGCTGGTCCATGCGACAAATTGTGCTATGCCTTTTCTCCCATTTCATAAGTCCACATTTCCACTCCACATCTATAGTGAACGTCTATTAATCATATTGGAAACTATATGATGTTAACTCGAACTTTAGGATATTTGAGTCTAACGAACTATAGACCTAGCTAGTTTCTTAGGTTGGCTTGACAAATACACAAGGAACTAGAATGGCATGTTGACGCAAAGATAGTCCATGGACTCCAAGTCATTAAAATAGCGATATCTCAATTTAAGATCGGGGGTGTCCGCCTGAGCAGCAAAAAACAAGCAGTTGAGAGAATTAGTATAAGGATATATTTATTTATTTATTTATTTTGATAAATAAATTAGTACAAGGGCTTAATTATCTTATCCCTAAGATGGTACTATATTATTTTATTAAATAAAAAATCCAAAAAAAAAAATCTCTACATTATTAATTATAACATCATATATGTTCCATACTTCTTAAGAATTTTTAATAATATCATACATAAGATATTGTTTTCTTAAAAATATTACTAGAATTAGAATTCAAATCTTTAATATATTAAATTACTTAATTCCATATCTGATCTACCTATTTTAATCTATTAATATCTATAATTATCATATCCGAATTAAAATCCATCACGTTAACAACCCTAATTTATGTGATGATACAAGCTAGAATATGCTCCAACGGTTGATATGGGTAATGATAACACTGGAAAAGTTCACCATACTGTACAGATACAATTAATAAAGATTCCGATATTGGTCATATTCTTGAGGTACTAATTATTGCTGATAAGAAATTTGAGAATTTCTTAAATCATTAATATATAGATAAAAACTAATACAAGATTGATTGATTTATAATTTCTCGGTCCCAATTTGGACCTTCCATTTTGGATGGTGAAGAGTTTCAGTTGAGTTGAAAATGTACACGTTTCTGGCAACTTGGAAAATGGGATATTGCTTGCTAGCTCATATTAGGTTCTAAAATAAATAAATTTTTGGACTATATAATAGAGTCGTAATCATTGGTTTTTTATTTTTTATTTTAAATTTCCATTTTCTTCATTTTTCTAATGAAATGATTCCATTGGATGTGTAGATCAGCAACATTATTAACAGTTACTATACAGTAGAAAAATTTAGAAAGTTAGTGATAATAAGATGTCCACACGTGCCAATGAAAATCAAAGTTATCATCTTTAGATTATAAGACTTTCACTTTATCACTAGGGCAAGGAGTCATATCTTAAATAGTATGTATAGTTATGCACTTTATTTTTTCTTTTTTTTTTCTTTAGCTTATATGATGAGAAACGGCTGGCATGCACTACAAAAAGAATAAAAAACTTAATAATAATAATAAATAAATAAATAATTCTAATATAAGTGACAAAAAAATGTGTGATTATATAAGGATTGTCACTAATAGTAGAGATTAAGTATTAATTTTCATATTATTATTATATACCTCAATAATGATAAAAAAAAGTATTTTAAATTGTCACTGTAAATAATTATTGACACACGTATAATGAGGATTTATTGAAGATAAGAATTTTCACTACAATTTGGTTATCAGTTCGACCCCCCCTCCTCCTGGGGCATATTTGTTTTTTTTACCATATGGTAACTTTGATCTTACTGTATAGTAGCTTAGAAGATTGTTTTTGTGCTTGATGATATATTTGATATTTGAATATATTGAAGTTTTTATACTGATGAATTGATACTTTATTGATTCAATCTAATTGTTTCTTCAAAAAACCAAAAATAAAAAAATAAAAAAATGTGACTATAGGTTGTTTATAAGATTTCTATTGTCATTAGATAATCGTTATACATGTGCCTTTAATTGTCAATAATGACAATATAAACATAAATCCTTTTTCTTGTAAAAAATATAGTTTATCGTCACCTTTCATATAAAATTAGTAACAATCTTACATTGTCATTAAATTTTTTTGTCACTTATGCTATAATTATTTATTTATTTATTATTATTATTATTATTTCTTTTTCTTTTTCTTTTGTTTTGTTTTTTTTTTTTAACTTGTTTGCACCGCTTATCTATTTGGAATGCATGATACATGTACGATCCGATAGGGCATCATGTGCCGCATTGGTTTATAAAGGAGGCAACAATGGCCCAATCTATTTATTAACAAATTGCAGCTGCATCGACTATACTTTAAAAGACTATTTTGCCCCTTAAGGATAAAAATTAATTTTGATGTAACTTTGTATATAAGACAATTTTTGAATTTGAATTTTATTTTTAACCTTAATATTGTTGGGTAAATAAACAAAGAATGAGATTGATGGATGAAATCGTACTTTCTTTAATTTTTATGTATGTATATATTATTTAAATAAACTGTGCCAAAAAGCTCCAAAAATTTTGAATTCGAGTCCAATCAAATGTGTAGGTGTTGGTTTATTGCAAAATAATGAAAGGACAAAGTTCTTTTATCATATGGTCTTTTGAAAACACTAAATTAGATTTTTATGAGAAATTAAATTATTACAAGGATATATTGACACATGCAATCTAAATGAAATATGAGTCAAACTTTTCTTTTTTAAGATAAATGATTAAAACATTCAAACCGTACATCAATATTATAATAATAATAATAATAATAATAATAATAATAAATTTATACAATAACAAGGAACTAAAATCCTCAATGACATATTATATTAGACCTGGCAAAAATCAACCCGTACCCGCGGGTACCCATAAAAATGCGGGTAATGGGCCACATATTTGCTACCCAAAAAAATACGGGTATATTTACCCGCCCTCTAAATACCCGCCACATTTTTACCCGGCCCACGGGTAACCCGTAAAAATCATATACAAATTTAATATGTATATTATATATATATATTTAGTTTTTATTTTTCTATTCTTTACTTTTAACCCTAGAATATATAATTAACAATTCTTTCAATAACCACGGTTGCATCCGAATCGGCTTTTAGCATTGGAGCTAAAGTTATTACCAAGTATCGAAGTTCACTTTTGGCAGAAAATGCACAAGCATTAATTTGTACCAGAACTTGGTTGTGCGGATATAATGTTGATAGTAAGTTGATTAAAATCTTTATTTTGATTTACAATGTTACCTATTTGTTTTAAATAATTTTGTTAATGAATATACACTTTTTTGTAGATAATGGTGAGCCAAGCGATGAACAACTTGTTGTGCATATTCC
>JACFYI010003656.1:1585370-1597681 GCA_014898755.1 Handroanthus guayacan
GGCGCAAATCCCCCAATTATTATATTGTATGGTACGGTATCTTCTAGAAGTCACCAATATTTACCTTGGTCAATAGTAGTCATCTGGATACATTTAATGAAGTTATTATACTATCCAAGATTGGTTAAAAGAAAAAATAGTAAAATAATTGAAATCTTAAAATTCAAATTCTTGAGTTTGTCTTGCTACTACTACAAAAATATGCCAATTAACTAATAAACTTTTTCTAAGGATATAATTATATCATAAATAAAAGAAGTTTTAAGATAGATTTGTGATTGAATATTAACGTACTTGAAAAAAGAAGAAGACTATACAAGAATGGTGAAACTTGCAGCGAATTTATGTTAATCTTTTATAACAAATTTCCAGTCATCGTAAGGGATAGTTTTATAAAGAAATTCAGTCAATCATGGCACTGATCAGTGACAAGGTGTATATTAATGGATTTGTGATAAAATAAATTTAATTACGTAACTATAGTAGTGCCAGATTATAATGAGTTTGTAATGGATATCTCGTTAGTAAACGGTACTTTCTTGTGATGATGAGCTTAACCGTTGCAAACTCGAACTACTTTAGAAAAATGTTATAGTATTTTATCAAACATATATTGGAGGAAAAAAATCGAATTTGAATTTGATATTTTTGAAAACCAAATATTCATGTCAACAAATTAACAGAATTATTAAAAAAAAATCTACCTGAATAGATTGAATAAAAAAAAAATGACTAACAATTTATATTTTGGCTCCAGAAAAACAACATGAGACGCACAATTAACTTGCTTAATTATCAAATTTCCTCTTAAATGCATGAAACCTCACACTTTCTATTTTCAATTAAAACAAACCTAAAATAAAATATTAGGTTGCAGAACAAATTATATTTGCTTCAAGGGAAAAAAAAAAAAAGGAGGAAGAAGAAGAAATTGACGGACATGTGTCATTGCTTTTGTCACTAATAGAGTGACCATAATATAAATTATAAAACAAACAAACAAAATAATTGACATCATCACTTCGCTAAAAAAATTGTGAGTCAAAATTCAATTTTTGTGTCTGAAAATTATTCAAAGTGGTCAAACTTTTCTGGAGGCTTTGCTAATTCAAAGTTTGTCTTTCAAATCATTTGTACGTGAATAGTCAGCAATGAAAGAATTTTAGTTGTCGTACAAGAATTGTAATTAAAAGGAAACATCTTATTTACTAATAGAAAAATTCATCACACATTAAATAAAATTCATCACTGTCATAGTGCAGCGATGAAATCTATTACAAACTTGTTAGTACTCATCACTGATAATTAATTTTATGGTGAAATTGGAATCTATTGCATAACTAATTTTTGTAATGAAACTTATATCACATACTAAAAAATTTGTTAAAGTTATTTATCACAAATTTGTCACTAGTTCCATCATTCATTTATAATTTGCTCATTTTTAAAATCTGTTATGGTATAGGTGAGATCAAGTTTCCATATGGCATTAGCCTCAACTAGCACCCGCTTCGAGTTTGACTTAATGTGAGTGCCCAATCTGGCACCTTTAGGTTACTTGAAATAAAGATAATTCCTAATTGACCAACTTCATGTTGGTGATAGGCACTTGATGTCAATATTCGATTCGACCTCGATGTAGGCAACCATTCATTATCATATTCGGCCTCTCATGGTAGTGTCTTACCAAATAGCCATACAACAACGATCATATCTCCATTTAATGCAACCAAAAACCCTCATTAATGTTGTTGCAAGGCTCAACAAATGTAACACACGCCCGATATATGGATAAATAGCTTAGTTTTTCAAATCATACTTTTTATGCAGCAGCTGCTGCTTGCTAGGCAACCGAATGCTTCATTGTCGGCTCGAGAAAAGACTTTTTAATCTATATGGCGTCAATGAGATAGATTTTTTTTTTTTACCATACGAGGAAGACAATTGAGCCATTTTATTCCCTCAACTGGTTCAATGAGATAAATACTTATTTTTACCATAGTGGGAAGATAACTGAGCTTTTTTACTGTCTCAACTGGTTAAATCTTACATATTATAGATATCTAATATCATAATTGCTATAGACACGTTTTTAATATCTCATACAACTTTCTATCTTTAATCATCTCCCTCTTTGATTACTCGATCGAACTTAAATGTCAAAAAATTATAGCAAAGGGTCACCTCTATCCACAAACTTTACGTGCATGCATTTTAGTCACCATATATCAGCAATAGTGACATATGGGATATAATAATAGAATATCATTATAAATCAAAATAAAACATTTATTCTCATATATGTCCCCACTATATAGTTATTACTACTTGTCATCAATTTATAAGTAACTAGTAGGACAAAATAAAAACTTGTATCGACCCTTCAAATTATTTTTAAAATTTGCCACACAAATGTCAAAAGCTCATAACCCTAAACCCCACCCCCTTTTTGTTTCTCTCACAAGTTTCTCCTCTTCTTTTTAGGAGACAAAAAATCTTTGCAATTTTTAATCTTACATAACACAAAGCCATCAATCAAATCCTTATCCCCATTTTAGGCCCTGCCTTTCGGTGTGCCAAGGTGATAAGCTTGTAATTTCTTTCCTAGTACAAATCATCCACGTACCTCAACGAATTTCTGTCCCAACTATAGATTATTAATCAAAACAAGATTGCATCTTAGTATTTATTTGGGTAATGCCCTCTTAAAAGATAGAAAATTGTCCCCCTTTTCTTGGGAAAGAAGGGGGAAAGGGAAAGTCTTAATCCTTATAATCCACGTACACGGTGCATACGCGAATACGATTTGACACACGAAAACGTGTGGGCCCGTTAATGCTGTCTGCTTCTTGAATTTCTAGAATATGGCTGATCTCACCTTCTTTGGCTTTTGTCCCGACGTCGATTAGAAATTTGTTTGGCTTTATTACGAAGTTTTGGGTTCTTCGTGGTCGTTAGCAATATTGTTAATGGAGTTTCTTTGGTGTGAATTTCTTTATGGAGCGATATGGTAAAAACTTAAACGAGTCGCACATACATCCTAATACAAGTTCCTCGACGCTGAGGACATCCCCGAAGAGCGAGGGATTTCGTGACATTTCGAATTGGCTGTCTTGTATTTTTAATAAGTTGTTTAATAAAAAAGTAATAGAGTATATTAACATTTGATGATTCCAACTCCCTCAATCATAAGGGATTTTGGTATCAAGGGTAATTCAACGAAATCATTTAACACCTAAGTTAAATACTAACTAAATAAAACTATCAAAAGAGAAAAAGACTAAACTTGAATTTTTATCTTTTTTTTGGAGAAAAGAAAATTTTCCTAAGATGATACAACAATTCAAGATATAAATTTTAACAAAATTGTAATAAACTGTGTGAAGTCCAAATGATTATAAAGATCCTCAAGCTAACCTAAGGTAAAGCAAAAACAAAGTTGTAATAATAAATCTTCAAAATTACAAGATCAGAAAAACACCAAAGACTAAGCTTGTTTGATCAAACATTAACCAAATTAAAAATTCTTATATGTAGATTTTATTTTTTATTTTTTTGCGGGTAACCTACGGGTACTCACGAGTTGGGTAGAAAAGTGACGGATAATTAGGAGACGTGCCGGTAAAATTACTCGCATTTTTTTGGGTGAAAAATATAAAACCCATTATCCATATTTTCTGAGGTACTCGTGGATACCCACGGCTATAGATAACTTTTTGCTAGATTTATTTACGATGTTCACAAGCTATCACCAGGATATGACTTTTTCTTGCCCTTCATTATCTCCTTTAGTCTCAATCATAGCCCGGCAATAGATTTTCGAAGCTCAAGCATGTTTCAGGACAACTTGACCGATGAGTTCCTCGAATATGAGTTCAACTCTAGAACGAACTAACTAGATAAATAAGCTTGTGTTGTTGCATTTGCCCTAAATTTTTGTTAACTTTGGTCCTCATTAGCTCAAGAGATAAGTGATTCAATTATTTTAAGTGGCTTTTAGAAAATTGGGTTGAGACTCTAAAGATCACAACGCAACCCTTTTAAATGATTCCATATATATGCTTATAATCTTGGATGAATTCTGCATGACTTAAACTTGTGTATTCGCATGATTGTCGTATACACGGACTTGTCATTCCAAGAGTAATTATAAAATTACAATGGAAATTTTGTATATGATTATATCTAAGGTTAGATTTATTATGTTTCACTATTCTTCTACTTGTGTATTAAGTTATATAAAAGATAAAAAAATAAATAGGTGACATAGCGTAGAGATGAATGGTCTAATTCTTTTGCCTAACGCCATATTGTTCACATTGATAATTCATCTCATAGGTCTATAAATTAGGCAAGTATATATCTAATAAATCCATCTACACACACTTGAGCCATTATAAACGAACACGTCAAAATACTACTCTGGAATTAAGCTACAAATTGTCGGCCACGTGTGTCGTCGCTGACACCACTTGTTGCACATCCAAGTTGTTAACGGTTTTCTCTCACAAAAAAAGAAAAAAGAGAGAGAGAAAAAAAAAAAAGAACTTACCGAGAGTTTAAAAAAAATAATAAGAAAACTAAAAATAAGTGAAATTAGCGTCACTAATCAAATTTATTTTCTCTTTGAACTTTTGATGATTATATTTCGCCTTGCAGCATCATTATCTTTGTGTACACAGTCAATGCATGTGTATTGAATAATTAGAATATAATTATATATACATATATAATGATGTGGTGTGATTGTAGTAGACAATGTATGAATTGTGGCTATAAAGTGATTATTTTTTGCAGTTATGAGATTAAACATATAAAAATAAGTAATAATCAAAATATTTTAGGAAAATTAGATGAAAACATATTGAAAGAGGATAACATTTTGTAAAGGGAAATATAATTACATTTTGATATTCGAACTATAACTGGTTTTACTCTTCATTCACTAATTAATTTTTTTTCTTAATTCAATTGAGTATAAAAACTTTTAGAAAAGTTACATATTACCATATAGCCTTATTTCCAATAGAATAACAAGGCTACTCCCTTAAGAAATTATACCAAAAATGATGTTATATCATGGCATGCAACTTTAAGTTGTAATCGACATTCAAATCTTGACAAAATATTTGAACATAGTTTATGAAAAACGAGGCTATGTGATAACATGCAACTCTTTTTTTTTTTTTTAATTTGTATAGCCTATTAAGTCAAGAAAAAATTTAACGGGTGAAATATAAAAGTAACTCTAATTCACATGGCAAAGCATAATTATCCCATGACATTAGTTGACATGTTGAAACCATAATCAAGATAAACGTTTTCAACTTTCCAATTTTTTTCACAAAATATTCACATGCATGCATGTTTCAAGCAAAAGGCAATTATGTGCCCAAATTTGGTCCAAGGCAAAACCATGAATCTATTATCTTCAAAGTTCAAATTCAAAAGTTCAAAGTACGGAAGTCCAAATTTAACAATGACTTTTGACTCGGGCATCCATAAATCAGAGGCACAACGCCATATTGGGCTAAGCTTCCCAATTATGACGAGGGCCCAAAGGAAGTAAATTGCGTGTTGCATTCGTCTCCTCTTGGTCAACGGTCAAAATCTCTGCAACTTTGCAATAAAGGAGAGCGAATTTCGCTCCAACCCTCAATTTAATATGTCAACGTGGGTTACGTACTCGAAACGTGTGTACTAGCATGTTCCCTGTGCGGTCGAATAATTTAAGAATTTATATTTGGGATCATTCGGTATAATGTTTTACATTTGAATTTTCAACTAAATTATGCTTGCAAACATTGTATATAAAAGTTTAGAATTAATTTAGATTAGAAATATGAGAACTACGTTGAACACTTAAAATGTAAGAAATAGTGTGTAAGAAGGCCTAGAAAATGTATTTCATTTTAATGTTTGCTTATATATCAATAAAATCAAAGAAATGAAAGTGAAGATAAAAAAACTAAACAAATTAGAGTGCATCGGTAAAGTAGAAATAAACTTAAAATTTGTCTTAGGAAATATGTAAATAAAAGGGCCTTTGATTTAATTCTTTATTTAAGTGAAGAAAAAAAAATATGTTAGTAACAAAAATTAAAAATACAAAAAATTGCAAAAGAAATTTATAGAACCATATTAATTATAAAATAGGAATTGAGGCATCGATAATATGATGATAGATAAGAATGCTAACCATAAAAATAGAGACAATATCTTTGTTTATAAAGCTCAACATAAATATAATTGAATAAGATGACCTATTTTTCATATTGAGAACCCCATTGGGCAAGTCTAATTCATAAAAATGATCGAGTAAGAACAGAAAAACACATTTATCAAAATTGAAATTTAGAGTAATAAAAGAAAATAAAAAATTGAATATTTATTTGAGAAATTAAATGATGCACAATATTTATTTGAGAAATTAAATGATGCACATTACTCTAACCTAAAACAACAATATTTACAATAATTGATGTACATAATCAATTTCACACAAAAATAAAAAAATATATATGTTTATGGAACAACACATGAATTTCATTGGAAAGAGCTTAAATAATCCATAAATATGCATACATAATTAGACACATACATAAACAAAAAGTAAAAACTAAATTAATTTTTTAAGTCACTAAATGTGAAACTAATAATTCATTAAAATCAATAAATATTTCCTATCCTATTAAACCCTGAAATTATATATATGAACAAAAAGAGGGGAAAAAAACTTAAAAACGAAAGGTATTAAGCAAATGAATTGATAACTTGAATAAATAAAAAGATAGAAAAGATGTAAAACTTTTAATAAAAACAAAAACTAAATAACAAACTTTACAATAGGCTAGAAGTAAAAGTAGCACTTGATCTTAAAAAAGTATCTCTCACCATATAAAACAACCAAAGTAAATAAACTAAAAAAAACTCTAACAAAAAAAAATAATGTAACCAACCAAATAAATAAATAATTTGAAAAATAAAGTAATGACCCACACAAACAGAGAATGAAGAAGCTAAATAGAGATTATTAACAAAATATAATAAATAATGAGAAAAATTGCATATAAAGTAAATTCAAAAATTGACAAAAAATTCAAAAAACTCTTCCATCATATGATATTACCAAATTAAATAAACAAAAATGAAACCTAAAAATGAATAATGAAATCTAGCAAATAGACATGTATATATATATATATATATTAAAAGATAATACATAAAGGGGAAAAAAAAGGGGCTAAAAACAGAGCTTATTAATAAAATTTAAAAATGAAAAATGTTAACATAGACAGAATACAAAAAAATAAAAATAAAAATAAAAAAGTATGTTCCATCACATTGAATAATCAAATTAGAACATAAATAATATCTAAAAGAGAACAACATAGTAGTCAAATTAATAATTTAAAAAATAAGGCAATGATCTAGGAGTAAAGAGAGAGAAAAATTAGGAGAGTAGAAATTAATAATAAAATAAAAAAATAAAAGATGATCAACAGTAATAAAAGCTAGATATAAAGCAAACTTAAAATTGGTTTATTAATGTTGGAATGAATAGAATTCTTATGATAATTTTTTATGTGCAAAATAACATAAATTCTCAAATAAATTACAAAAAAATTCAAATGAAATGAGCAATTAAAAGAAACTGCAAAAAGTGAGAGAGAGAGGGAGGGATAGAGCTTACAGGAGAAGATGAAAAATCAAAATGCATTGCAGAACATGAAAAAGAGGACTGGAGTTGTACAGTATAAAAAGGGATAGAGATGAAAAGAAGAAGTTACAAAGAAGTAGACTTGAAAGAGTTTGATAAAGTAACTTTTTTTTCTATTAAGAGTTAGAAATGAATAATGAAACTAAAAATGAATTAGAGCTTGTAATTTAATGGGTTTCCCCAAAAATTTAATTTTTAATAAAAAAATTTCTCAAACCAATAACCAATCAAAAATTTTCAATTTAATAAAATAATTCAAAATTATGTGAATTCACGATTTTGGACAAAATTAACTCGATTGGAGTCAAACACCGCTCTCAAATATATATATATATATAAGATAATTATATATAATAAAAACTTGATTTGTGTATTTTAATAATTAAAACATAATTCGTATAATGCAAAAATATATACCTAATTTAATAAAAAGAGATAAAATAGTGAATTATGAGCTTTTATTGAGTTTTGAGTGGTTATTAGAGTGAGTTTATTTTAAGAGCTATTCTAAGTTATATCAAATGAAAATATGTCACGAAAATAACTATCTAAAGTCTCGCAACATATAGTATATATATTTCTTTCTGAAAAATATTTCAAAAAAAAAAAACTTTTAAAGCAATTTTTTGATAACCTAAAATAACTTGTCATTTTTCTTTGGATGAAGTGATCATGTCTTCATTCCCTACCCCTATGGTCCTATCATCTCAACATAAAAAAAAAAAAAATGTATAAAAAACAACTTCTTTACATTTTTTTTTTTTTTGATAAATAAACAACTTATTTACATTACTAATTATAAATTGGCATGGTTAAATTTTATATTCAGATCATACTGTATGAATTTTCTATTTACTCTGTCACTTTTATTTTTTATTATAAAAAATAATTGCTAGTCACTTAATGGTCATATGACTAACCACGTGTCAAGATATTTTATGAAATTCTCTCGACCGCCCACTCATATCTATATCTTCAATAAACTGGATATTTTACTTTTGTGAACTTTTCACAAAAGTATTATTCTTTCTAAATTTGTTCACATGGATAAAATCAATTTATGAAAAAATTTATTATTTTAATATAAAATTTAATTTGCATGTGACCTTAATCTTGAAGGCAGACCATTAAGATTGCACTTGTAGCTTATAGGGTTTCTCCCAACTAATCTTTTCAGCATTACATTTCAGACCTTGCAGCTTTTGATTTACTCATTATGAGGAATTGAGGATTCCTACCTAATTTGGGTAAATACATAACGGCCCAAGTACTTTGGTTTGGGCCAGTTCTTAAGCCCAGAGTAGAATCGAACCAAATATAGATATAAGTTAGGTCAATTCGATCCCACTAGGATTGAATTTGAAAGATCTCACTCGTTCTCGTGGATAAGGATCCACAATACAAATCTTGCCATATCAATTGTACTAGTTTGAACACATAACAAATTTTATAAATATTCATAACCCAATTATAATCAGGTATTCAATCTTCAAAAAAGAAAAAAAAGAAAAAAAAAGTATTCATTCTAGCCACACGATTCTCTTGTTAACTTAAAGCAAATAAACATTGACTTAAGCATCGGACCTTTTCGCTGGACTAAGAATTGACCTGACTCGAGAGTAAGACAGTGCTCGATAATTCAACCTGGAGACCCCCACACCCTTTTTGGCTTTCCGGTCTTGGGCGGCCAAATCATGGTTGCTAACCTAGGCCTGACTCTAGGATCTAATTGACCTAGGCCTTATATGAAGAATTGCTCGAGAACTTATATCATTGATTCCACTTTCTCTCGTGCAAAATCAAAATGCCCTTGTTGTAGTTATGCAGGAAAATGTTGTTACAATTCCTGGATTTAATGCTTTGGTCTGAGTTCCATAAGGTTGGAGAGTTTTAGCATGTGTTACTGTCTGGTTATATTTGCTTGGATGTGTAAAAACATGTCTGGTATCAGACCAAAACTTGGTTTAGTTACTTCCGTTCAATGTTCCCCTCAAACTTGGCCATAAATGGAAATTATGTTCCTAATACAGCTCTTCAATTGTTTGGATAGTTACTTAGAACAACTTTGAACAAATGCAATATTTTCATGTGCATTATTGCACCGTAGCATTAGGGGGTGTTTGGTTGAATTTATATATCTTTCTAGAACTTTTTATGCAAACGATAGCTCATGCCTATTTCATACTAGATGAGTTGAGGATTTTGAGTCAGTTTATAAGTTACAATTTTCTGGGACACTTTTCCAAGACAATTAAAAAATCACCAGCCAATGTGTGAATGCAGAGTAATTCCTTAATGCAATTGGGTCTCTATGTCAGTAACAGATTTAAGTTATTATTATTGGCGTTGTTTGTGAGAACGTGCTGACCATACATGCACCTTTTCCCAAGCCTCTTGGCCAAGGATTTTGATTATATCTAGCATTGTCCCATGTCGAAGGAGTTGAGAGTTTTGAAATAATTTATAAATTATTCACAATTCTTACCTTAGGAGATGTCTTTGTTCGAAAATTTTCACCAATTGCCAGATGTGGGACAATATTATTGCATTAAGATATGTTTTTTGACTCCGGATTCAACAGAAGATTCTGTCCTGAAATGAATAAATTTCGTTTTCTAAAATGGTTTTCTATGGCCCAGCTGTTCATCCACCTTGTCGGAGTAAGGTCTCCTCCATTAATGAGCAACGGCTTAACTCATACAAAAAAGCTCATTTCAAATGGAAATAACATTTTTTTCCTTTCTCTCTTTCCCCAAAAAATGGAGTGAAATAAATTTATTCAACGCTTATGGAGAAAATAGTAGGCAGGTCCCTTGCCAAAACGCCCCAACATTAGCATAATTCCAACCTATAGTTTATAGTTTCTTGATTGAACATGAAACAAACTTATTTGCCAAACCTACCCTGTGATAGATGCAACGAATCAAAATTTTGTATAATAACCATAGTCTTATAGTCTTACAAGAAAGAAAAGAATAAAATTCACATGGGTTTTACCTAAATGGTTTAGACGAACCAAACACCCCTAAAAAATTTAAATGATAATTGAATTCATTTCTTTTTGTCCAAATTATTTTGATCCAATATGAACTGTTGAACTCGATATGTGAACCATAGATTTGAGATCTTGGTATGCCATGAAATGAAAGGATGATACTTGAATTTTACAAGTTAATATATTTTGTATATTATGAGCAGACCTTCCAGTTATAAATTACTATTCACGTATTCTTGTTCTCCACATTTATAGTGTTTTATTTACCTCTTTTTGTTCCGCCTTGCTTAAACATCAAACAGTCATGATTGATGACCACCTCAACAAACTTGACGATTATTGTGGTGGTTAGGTCAATAACCCACCCAATCTTTAATGTTGAGATTGAACCTTCATAACAAGGCTTGAGGAACCTTTTTGTTGACATGTGTGTTTAGAACTCAACCTCTTATCAAACTCAATAAAAAGTTCAAACATTTTGGCTTGGTCAATGCACAAGGCTAACAAAAAAAATTTGTAAATTCTATATAAATGCAAATATAATTTCCAACAACTAAGATGCTTAAGAAAATACTAATACTGTCACTTGATCCAAATTACTGATACTATACTTTCACAATCTTTTTACTTTTATTTATTATAGTGTCATTTTATATATATAACCATTATATATACTCAAAAGAATTAGAATACAATCTATTCACGTATTTTTAAGAAGAGATGTCTCGTGTGAGTTTTGTGATAGTCGGATAGGGTTACATTCTACTTTTTGTTAGTAATTGCACTTTACCCTCTAAAATTGATACAGTATTCTTTAAAAATAATTTAAAAGTATTTTAGCTATCAAGTTAAACGTAGTAGGTGTACTTTGAATTTTCAAACAAAGATACATCCACATAATAGGTGATCTTTTAGTTGAAAAATACGATTAGAGAATTAGCGTCCAACTTAGGCCTGTAAATGGGTAGGGTATTACCCTACCCATACCCATACCCTAAAATATCCATACAATGAGACCCTATACTCTACCCTACCCAATGGGTATTAAGACCCATAAGGTCTACTAATTGGGTCTACCTTATAGTATTAATACACATTGGGTCTTATCGTATTGTACCCAAGACCCATTGGGTCATAAAAGTAAGCATATCAATTCGGATATTCAAATGTAGATTCAAATTTTATCAATACTGAAAATAAATATCCACATCTACGTATATCAGTGGGATATCGATCAGATATTTGAATATCCGATATCCGTTTTAATAGTCAGGATGCAAATATAATATTGAGATATTATATCCATTATTCTCAATCTTCATACTACATTTGAATTTGTTACTCCATATATCTGAATTTATTATATTAATGCCTAAAAACTAAAGTTTATGAGCAAAATCATTTCAAATATTCTAGCATAGCCGAAAGTTTTAATATACAATGTATAATTTTTAAATTTTATTTTTATATATAATTTAATACATATACATTATATTATTTATATAACTAATTATATCTAAAATTTTACGAAAATGAGAATATTTTTTTGATGTGGATACTATCATATCCATATCCGAAATTTTTGACAATGGATAT